>FQSS02000702.1:0-15927 GCA_900128795.2 Malbranchea cinnamomea
ACCTACACCATTTGCATGTAGCTACTCGATAGGTAGTTTTACTCTACCCGCCCTATAGTCAGAATTGGCTCAGATCGCGTACCCCTTATGGGCACGGTTCACGTGGCGTTAAATAGAGACACACACACATAATGGCGAAAGCAACTGATTATTGGCTAATCACTACCAAACCATGAGAAGTTGAAACCCGTAGCTGCAGATAGGGAGAGGGGTGGAGAAAGAAAGGAGTATTACTTGGTCAGCGCCGATGCATTTCCGACCGAAAGCCTATCTCGTTCCTTCGTTATTTTACCTGATGACACGGGAGAGACTAAAGTATTGCAGCTTGCAGCTCCGACGAGGGGCTTCCCGCCATTCACCATCCGTTGTGGTGTGGCCTGGACGCAAGATGAAAACATGTAATCCACGTTC
Source organism: Malbranchea cinnamomea (assembly GCA_900128795.2). NCBI lineage: Eukaryota > Fungi > Ascomycota > Eurotiomycetes > Onygenales > Malbrancheaceae > Malbranchea > Malbranchea cinnamomea. The sequence goes on from FQSS02000702.1 coordinate 412, forward strand.
GATTTGCCTTTTGTGGACACGGGATGTTCGCAACTTCTCAATCGCTTTTGATTTCATAATCCTTGCTGATAAGGTTCCGTCTGGCCTCTATCATATACACAGTACAGAGTACTCGTCTGTATCAGTCGCCATCTACATGTGGGTGCCGCGGGGTACCAACCGACTAACACGGGAAGCGGCAGCGACCTAGCGCGCTCGGGACCCATAATCCGCCTTCCGAGGTGCGGCCCTGCGTTCACAGGTGGCTCAAGCGAGATCCGCGAAAAGACCACCAGCCTGTCAGCAACATCCAAAACGCCAGCCCTTGTCAACCTGGACAGGGGCCCTTGGCGATTCTTCGAACATCACGCTGTCTTCTAAATCGACGATGCCACTGGCGGATACCCACGGACTGCTCCTCAAAATGGAGCCATCACCTGCACCCTGGCTAAGACCCATGCAGCAACTCTTGGGCTCTCCCCACGCGTCGACGACATACAAGAACAGGGATCCCCCCGATCTCCCACCTCCTCTCCGTGTCCCTCCATAATCTCTGTCTTCCCAGTATATTTTGCTCAGTTGTATCGCAATGGCTGGTTCAGAAGCAAAGGAACGTCCTTCTCCGCCCTCTGTCGCTAGTGCTGCCTCCTCTGTTCCTGTCAACCTGGAGGTTGATGAAACAGTGAGTTGGGCCCACGCCGCCAAGTGAGAGCGGAGCTAAGTGATACCCTGCTTTGGTTTGCAGATATTCGACAAAGACTCTTCATATGGAGATGACTTGACCTCATATACAGCTTCTCTCACCTCCTCAGTTTTGAACTCTCAAGTTGAGTATGGTCGCACATTTCACACGTTCCGAGACAGTGGTGGAAGTATGTTGACTCCCGTCCGAGTTTCTTTTCTTTTCCTGCCTGAACTCCCCTGCTAACAACGTTAGATGCATTCCCATCTGATGAACAAGAGCAGGATCGTTTGGATATTTTCCATGCCCTGATGGTTACCCTTTTAGATGGGAAGCTGCATCTGGCTCCACTTAAACCCGACATTCAACGGGCTATTGATCTGGGCACTGGGACAGGTAAGAGAATCCAATCAAGCATCTCGAGAATACCTCCATTGCTAATCCTCAGCAAGGAATCTGGGCTATTCAGTTCGGTAGGTCTTGTTTCACACCACCTATCTACCGGTTCTCTAGGCTAACCAACAATCAGCCGATGATCACCCCTCTGCTGAGGTTCTGGGCGTTGACTTGACACCCATACAGCCAAATAACGTCCCTCCGAACCTCAAGTTCATCTTAGATGATATCGAGCATGACTGGGAATACGAACGAAATCCCTTCGACTATGTTCATGCGCGCTTTTTGTCGGCTTCAATCAGAGACTGGCCCCGCCTGATGAAGCAGGCTTTCGAGTATGTATTCGCTAACCACTCTCAGCCATCATATCCTTTTTGCCTGCAGGGCACTGACATTTCCTTCCGCTCTTATGTCAATGCTAACATCGCAAATTCACTCGCAGTTGTCTCAAGCCCGGTGGCTGGGTTGAATTCCAGGACTGGGATGGGATCTTTTATTCAACTGATGGATCCGTCAAGGAGGACAGTTACATTGCCCAATTCTGCAGAGAAGCGGCTGCAAGCCGCGACGCAGCTGGTTATGTCACCTTTCCCGGCAAGCATCTTGAAAAATGGATCAAAGATGCTGGGTTCGTCAACGTCCACGCTGTAAAGCTCCCCGTACCTCTTGGCACGTGGCCCAGGGATCCAAAATATGTGAGTGTCCTTTCTTGACTTCATCCTTGTTCTTTATCAAATATCTTGCCCTAACGGCCGAATAGAAGCGCGTTGGTGCCTGGAACTACTATCAATTTGACCGTGGTATGGATGGAATGGCCATTGGCACGCTGTTGCGGAATACAGGGACCAAAAGGCCGTGGACCATGGAAGAGATTCAAGTCCTTATGGCCCATTGTAGGGCTGAGATGAAAAATCCGAAGGTCCACGGACAGTTTGAAATGTAGGCATACCTCCCATATCTCTTCCCTTTCTTGTCACTGACACTTCCCCAGGTACGTTGTGTATGGCCAGAAGCCTGAAAACCCTTAATCTGCTATGTCATTTGAAACCAATATAACCTCTTTTTGGAATTACTGATAATCTCTTGCTTTGTTATTGACATCTGTGATACATGCTCTCCTCAAATTCAGAGTGCACAAGGAATCAAATAAGTGTTGAGTCTTATTTGCTTTTGGGCATGTCTGGCTGGTCAATATTATGTCGATTAGTGACTGCATGTTGCTTTCCTGATAGGGTTTCTTTTTTCAAGGAACGGAACTGTTGACCAAACCTGAAACTGTGTTAACTACACAGGAAAGGTTAGACTTTGATGACCGTCTTACTCAAATCGACTCCATGCCAGATTGTAAAAAGAGAAGGGAAAAGGGGGACATATTTTATCAGAGGGAGCCCGCAGGCCCCTCGAAAAATCCTCGTTCATTGCAACTAAAATCCTAAAGACAGGGGTGAAAGTCTAATGACTAGTGTGCAAGGCCGACGAGCAGGGAGTCCCTCTCCTATGCTATGTACATAGACCATAAAAACAGGGTTCCCGCTGAAGGAGTGTACTTATCAGTAAAATTTTTTTTCAAAGACGCCAGGAACAGCTGAATGCGTACGTGTTCCGTTCCGACGCCTGTGCGAACTGCTCCTTACCACGCGAGGCATGGATGAAAAAGATCCGCATATTTTTGAAAGATCACGGGGGAATACAAGACGGAAAAAAACTGAGAGGGATTCGGAGCACGTAAAAGGGTAAGGGCAAGCCACTAAATGAAGAGATTGTTTGTAAGCTGGCACTTAGGCAAGTGGTGTCGCACCTCAGTCAGAGTCGTCTTGGTTCTCGAGTCACTGCTAGATTGAGAGTTAGATTCTGTTACCAGTTTAGTGCTCTTGCTCCTGAGCTGCTGCCCAGAGAAACAGAAGAGATGGAGCAAAGTCTGGGTCCAACCAGTGTCGCAATTTATGCCGGAGTGGCGGTAGTCGCCACTCCATTTGATGATACGCGGCGTTTCGCCATGCCCTCCGCCTGTTGTTCGCCCTGCAAACCAAAAAGAGATTAGTAAACCCAACCAAAGCCCCTCTGAAGTATTAGCGGGGATCCTTTGAAAAACGCAGCCAGGGGACACTCTTCAAACTGTGAATAAAATTAGCAGTCATCCTCAGACAAGCACTTACGTCCACGGCATCGATAGACCGTTTCTGGGCAGTCGATGCAACTTTCTTGGTGACCTTCTTCTTCGGACGGGTTGGTTTAGTTTCACCGGGTTGGAAGACATCGTCGGGAAGGTCATAACTTATGGAAACGCATCAGTGTCAGTGTCCCCTATGCTTGAGCTAAAGAAACACAACTTACTTTCGAACGTGAGTGATAGTGAGGTCGTTGACCCCGGGTTGATATTGCGGCCACGACGTGCATGTCGATCTAAAAAGCTGGGTATCGCTAGAGATATCCAAGGACCTTGCGGCGCCTTCGCGAGTCAGCTGCATCATTGCAAAGGATGGGAATACATACCTGGAGCCAAGGGTTTCAGCTCGAGTCCAATATAATAAGTGGTTGTATACAGCGTTTGGCTGTTTTCCTCGTTTGACTGCTCAGTTTGCGGGGCAGTGGCATTATTACCCCCATCTTGCGCTGCCGCTGCAAGTGCGGGATCCTTCGTGGCATCAGTGATCTCTGTCTTTGTTCCCTCGGCTTGATACTGTGTTGATCCGCCTTTGACAGCTTCTAATTCCTTCGCGCCACTGATGGTATGTACTCTCTCGAATCCTTTGGGGAAAGGATGCGCGACTTCGATGGAGGACTTTCTGTCGAGAGCGCCAACTAAATGACGGAGTTTAGACTCCACTAAGCCAGACCAAACTGACTGGGCTTCCTTATTGGTGCTCGAGGCAGTGATGCTTAGATAGTATTTGTAATCCTGGGTGAAGAATGTATGCTTGGCAAATAGGTCACTCCACTGGAGTTGACCGAGGAAGATCTTATCGACAATGTCACCTGCGCGGTTCATTTCTCGAAGTATAACGGCCTTTGTAGATAAAGAGACGTTATGCGTCGCACACATCGAGGGGTAGGCAGGAGTGATTATAGGCATAAGATGGAATCTATCGCTATGGTATATCTGGAAACATATAATTAGCATAAGCAAGAAGCAGGGCAGGAGGGACAGGGACATTACCTTTGGATTCCAAACTTTCATATGAAGTGGACCATCCTCTATCGGTTTCAGCAAGACAGGTTGAGGCCACTTCCATTGGGTCATGATACGAAAGAACTTGCCAACTATTACAGACCCTGTTGCCTGCGGGTATAGTTGGCACACACGTGCGACAAGCATGGCCCAGGCCACACCGCCCGGAAAACCCACGATGTTCGAATAAATTGCGCGGCCTACGAGGACGGCGCAGTTAGTAGACGAAGTCTATGTGACTTGAAAGAGATAACCTTACGCTGCGCCCAGAGCTTTATCGCGCGCAGAGCGAGTCGGAACGTCTTCTGCTGCGGAACAGCCTCCAGAATCTCGTCTGTTACTCGTGTTCCATTGACGCACCGTATCTCCCTCTCGTCGAGGCCACGAAGAAGCTCTTTGTCCTTGAGGTCGAGGTTCAGAGGAACTGAAGGAATGGCGAGACGAGCGTAGATAAGATCGATGCTGATCCCAGAAAACTCGAGCTTGATGAGCGGAACGAACGCGTCCGGCACCGGTGTCAACTTTTCTATGGCACCTTTAGGGGACATCTGCTCTAGAACAGTGGGAAAATCGCTAAAGAAATCTTCGATGGAAACATGTTTTGGCCCCACCACCAACGTATCAATGTCGGATCCTAAGCGAATGCAGAGACACCAGTGTTAGCCTGAGTCGTGGCAACCTTCATCGGATCAACTGAATCAACAGAGCTAGTGCAAACCTGGCCCGTAAACACCGAGTCTATAGCTTCCGAATGTGAAAATCTTCCCTCCAGCAGCATCTAAAGCAGCCTGCGATAGACCCTTCTTCCGACCGACGGTGCGAACGAACTCGAGGGTAACGCGTTGGATGAGTTGCAAGGCTTGTTTCCTGCACAACAGAACCACCAATCGGTCACCGTCTGCATCCTAAAAAAAAAATGATCATAAGTACTCACCTCCTCTCTGTCTCTGCTGGTGATTCAAAATTGTTCTGTAGTTTTAGCTCTGCGATGAGGTTATCATTCTGAGCAAGCTCTGCGGGGGTTGGCAAGGCATTGGAGATGGGTGGTGTTGTTCCCCATTGTTTGACAGGCGGGGCAGCCATATTTATTTATCGCAATATCCCACACAATAGCGAAACGGTTTCTGATAAGATTGTAAAATCTCTTAACAAGGCACGCAAGTGACTTTAGTTAGACTCCCATTAGTAGTAGTGCCACATGGAGCAAAAAAATCAATCAGGGAAAGGAATGAGACAAAGATTAAAAATCACTAGTGAAAATACCAAAGAAACGTAAAGAAGAAGAAAAGAGCAGTTCCTGTCTGGAACACCAGCACTGCAACAGATCGAGGATACAAACGAAACAGGTGTTTGTGACTAAAGGACAGGAAGGGGGCTGGTCATGAATGCAATGTGAAGCGCCTTGTTATCACGCTGCGGCGCCTCATGAATCGCGATGATAACAGTTTGCCAAGACACTACTTTAAAGATCACGTGGACCAATGAGCTAAGTACTTGATTGTCCAATCGGCAAAGGGAACAGCACAATCGGTTCTTTGAACTGGAAGACTTGGCTTCTGGTATTTGAGCATCACCATCTTTATCCATCAAGTTGCAAACATCATGTTGGCGGAAAAGGTTACTTTAATGCTGTGGAGACATACTCAGCGCCAAGATGATTAACAACTTGAATTGTTATTCCCCCAATGTACCCAAACCCCTGAGTTTTTTTACAAAAAAATCAGGGATTCAGGGTTCTCACTGGGACTTGGGCAAAAAATTGGACCATTTTCTTCAGCCATTCAACATCTCCCTTGCCATCTCCAGGTCCTCCTGCCCGGTCTGCCAGACGGAGTTAGCTTCGTCAACATGGAGACATGGAAACCAAACTGCTTTCTGAAGTACCACTTACGTCCCCAGATTGAAGGAAAGATCCAGTTCAGCAGTTCCAGGTGTCATATTTGCGACTTCATACTCCGAATCTTCTGGTCTACGCCATGGGTGAGCCGCAAAAGGTACTGGAGGGAAAAACTAGCCAAATAAAAATGAGATAAACAGGGCGTACGGGAAGTAAAGATCGTGTTTCCCTGGCAAGCCGCACACATAGCAAAGACCCTTCTCCCTGCGGGTAAGGTACTCGTCGTAGGGGAGTTTCCAACCTTCACCCTTGGATCTCTTTGAGTCTTTCTGGACCCTCGAGTTGTCCTTCTGCGAGGCGCCATCGCCCTGCGAAGTCGAGAGCCCCCGCTTCTTGAGGCTACGGTCCGAGAGTTTCCGATTCAGGCCCTTGTCCTTTGGGGCCTCCAACTTCTTCTGGTCCCTGAGAATGTTCTCCAAGCGCGAGGCCTCGGACCGAAGAGCAGCATAGGTCTCGATGACCTTACCGCTGCGGTTCAACTCCCAGCGAATATCACTGGAGAGTTTCGCCTTTGCAACCCGTACCTGGGCTGCTTCGCTGAACTCTTCCTCAGTGAAGAGGTCAGCCTCGCAATGCTTTGGCTTTGATAGCTTTCAAAGCTGCTTCGAAGTTTCCGTATGTCGCCGTTTTGCGAAGTTCGAAGCATGACCAGCAAGTCGTCAGGATCTCATGATTCAATCATACATCTGAGTCAAGGTTTTCGAGAACGAGCGTTAAACGGCTTTTATGCCCACTTGCCTTTGTGGATTAAGATCTTTTCCCAGAAACTCACCATGAATTTCTCCAGATCTTTGTATCCCAGCACTTTTTTCATAGAGCTTTTTGCGATAAAATGCCTGGCTGAGACCCCTGTATAGGCAAACCAGCGCAGCATTAGGCAACATGAAACATTTCTGTCTTACAGAAGGATGCATACCATCCGGCATAGACTCTCGCAAACGCCTTCAAACCAGCCTCTCTTTCCTCGGGAGACCACGGTCTGTATGGGCCACCGTCGACCGCCACCCCGACTTCTCCCGATCAACTGGACTGAAACCCCTTCGCCGACAACAATGCTCTCTTGACGCCTCCCAGAAAAACCTGATTATGCAGAGACGTCTTTGCAGATCCACAAAATGCACGATTAGATCCATGAAATCTGGATACTGAGTCGCCCATTGGAAGGACTGGGCTGCCCCCATGGACCACCCGACAACGGCCCTAAGATGGGTAATTCCGATGTGCTTGGTGACCAGTTCATATTGTGCTGTCACGTTGTAGTAGAAACTGACGCGAGGGAATGGACGGATGGGGGTGTTGTACGGAGAAAATGACTGGCCATTGCCACATAGTGCTGGGATGATAATGAAGTACTTCTTCGGGCTCAATTCTTTGTCTTCCCAATGAGCCAGAAGTTGTCGGAGATGACTGAAATGGGAAGAATTCAATCATTAGTATTGGCTAATCGTAAAGTTCAAGGGACTCCTGCACTCACGTCCAGAGTACCACGTCGAGTAGACGATAGCTGGCAACTTCGGGTCTCCAAAGGTCTTGAAGGCAATGCGAGCGTTTGGAATGACTTCACCTCTCCGCATATTTCAGTCTCCAAGCTCGAATGTTTCAAACTCGTCTATGAAGCATCTAGTCAGTATCATCAACCGTTAGGCCTGTGAGAGCGTCTGCATAACTTACTACAAGTTCCCATGCTGGTACTACTACGAAGCCAGGGTCTCGTTTACTTGGACGAGAAACGGACATACAGGCTCTTTGGGACGTTTTTCTCTCCCGAAATTATCGAATTCACTCACTGAATGCTCGTGAGGCTGACGAAGGTCGCTTGTTTCCCTGACCCCTCACCATTGCGCGTGGCTGGTGGGACGTTGTATCAGCTGCCCAGTATGGCGGTTACCTACCGCAGGTAGGTACAGTAGTAATCACACGGGTCTGAACGTGGAACTTGAGAGGTCTCTCATATCTGCGAAAGTATTTGCTTTGAGGGAATCCGAGTGCTCTCATAAGATATTGGACAAAAAGGCATACAGCGGCAATGTTCATTTAAGCAAAGAGTCGGCTATGAAACCCTGGTATCTTCCCTCAACATTTTCATGGCAAGAGCATCACAGGTTGATTAAATCTAACAGGACAAAATCAGACGAATTAGGGGAAATTTTATCATAACATCATGATCGTCAAGTGAGAACCCTTCTTATGACATTCCAGAGATATTAACCTCCCAGCACAGGAAGGACCCAATCGAACAAGCCATGCTCGTTATCTCCTGAACGTCCGTTACTAAATCCTGCCCCTACAGGTCCGGTCTCACTTACTCCTCACAGTAAGCCCACAGTAATATCACCCTTAATTCTAGCGTATAGATCGACCTAGAATGTACCAAATAACCAAAGTCCCGCCACATTGCTCGTGTGGCGGAAGGTGGTTTCAATCACATTAGCCCAACTGTAATGTCACCCTTCACTCTGGCATAGAGATCTACCTCAGCTTCTAGATCCAGCTCAATTTTAACTTTCAGACTGCTGTCGCGAGTCTCTTTTGGTTGCGGCCGGTCTTTGATTCGAGACTGACGGATCGCACCCTGATGAATGCCTGGGTTGCTGTAGAATTGGGGAGGCGCTTGAACTTGTGGTTGTTGGTACTGGGCTGGCGGGCCCTGCTCCTGGTATTGCTGCTGTGGCTGCTGCTGGCGGCGCTGCACGGATGTCGACTGCTTTTCGTCGTATTTGGGTTGCGACTGCTCATCGGTGTCGGTTTGAACTTCGTATGCCTGGGTATCGCCCCGGTCTTCACTTTCTCTCTCAGGACGAGGACTAAGGGAGAGGTCAGAAGAATGATTCTCATAAGATTCCAACGGTTCTTTACGAAATAATACCAACTTACGAATCACCCATCGTGTCAAATGAAGGTGTTTTTCAAGGATAAATAAAGCTTTCGTTTCACTGGATCGCAGTAAAGGCAGATTCGTTTCTCCAGCGACACGTTGTCTGGGATATAACTTGTTGCGGATATCGAGAACAAAATGGTTCAATTTTGATGATGGATATATATAAGGGATATAAAATGAGATTCGCTAGGGCCACTCCGCTTATTTATCCTCTCCGAATAAATCTGGCCGCTTTCTCGGCGCTCGTGTATCCTGGCTGTTATCCATAGTCTGCATGACGCTGGAAACCCGGATGACGTTTTCGATGGGCACCGGCCACTGATCGGCTGTGTGCCAATCCCCTGTCAGACGTGGGGATAAGATGCGTGCGATGCCTCGCCGCACATCAGCGAGTTTAATGCGGGAAATGATGTATACGGCTCGCCAACTTGGTAGATTCCAGGGTAACTATACCTCGAACCATTGCTGGACCGTGGATCGATACTGTTGACGTCCCTGGACAACACTCACAGGGCGCCTCCACGCCACGCTAAGTCACCTGACAGGGATCTCGTTTTAGCGGAGGTACCATGTCAATGATATCATGGCATGCTTCGCAGGCTCGCCTAAAACCGGCAAAATTCCCGCCTCCGATGGTCACCCTGTCTGTGGTGCGAAAAATTACCAGGTTATCCAAAATATTTCACAACTGCTTCGTCGGCAGGCGACATCCAGAGAAGCAACGAAGTATCGCGGACTTGCCTCTCTGTCGTGGGCGATGCTCTAAGGTCGTCCGAATAATACCACAAACACAATTTCAGACGCACGTACTAGTAGATACTGGAAGTCGTAGTGTTATTGTTCGAGAGGCGTCTTGCCTGTGACGAGAGTACTACTTGCTTGCTACTACTCGGAGTGCCTCTTGAGTTTGGAACTGGGCTGCAGGCGACAGGCTAATCGAAGAGTGAATTCTATGATTACAAATAGTGAATTATCGATACCTGTACTAGATAGTGCTACATGGTACTCCTGCTCTGCATGCGTATTAGAGAGTAGTAGTACTATCGCAGTACTTATCCAGTTCATTGAAAGGGAAAGGGATGGCGAACGTGTGGCCCTTACTAGGATTGAGACCGAAATCAATGTGTCCTAACTCTTCCTCCATGAGGAGATCGGGGGGGATTTCCGGAAGATTTGAAATGATGAATGCTTGTTTTTGAAGTTTCTCAGACGAAAGAATAGCGGTACGCAATATATTAGCAGCATTTCATGGAGTATAGCGTTGGCCTGATGACTCCTTGACTTTCGAAGAGACGTGCAGTTTTCTATCCTTTGTACAGAGTACTAACTTCAGTAAATTACTCAAGTACCTAGATCGCCATTGGGGCTTAATACATTTTCATACGGAGAGCACTGGATAGTCCTTCATTTGGTTACTTACTACGACTTGCGCATGCAGTCAAGGATTATGACGCTCTCTGAAGCTGAAGCGCTCAGTCCAAGGAGAACTACTTAGTACGGAGAGGAAATACAATTCCATTTTGGGCCCCTTGTGTCCGAATCGACCCAGAAGGAGATATCCAGCAGTGGAATTAGGCGGAGAAATCCAATAGTAATGGCTTCCGTGTCATCATGAAGTTCCCATCACTTCAGAACAGAAAGGGACAGAGGGGTTCAACGAAAAGAAAAGTGACCACCTCGCGTATTCGCCCGATAAGATGTGGTCATGTTGCAGTTTCAAGAATCGTCTTTCTCAAAATACTACTAGTAGTCGTAACTCGGATCAGAACCTCGCTTCTGACCGGTCGAGATCCAGACTCGTCGTTGTCCTGCAGTCCTGGCATTAAAATCACAGATCACCCGCTCTCGTCCAAACAATACTACATACTGGAATGATCGCATCATCCGCATGAAGATCACAAGTCACTGCCAGTGGCGGTCGCGTATAACAAACCAGTTTGAGATATAATCCTGCTCCTCACCACCATCTATTTTCATCACAACTTTACTCTACCCACACTGCCCACCCTGGCTTGCATCATCGCGGGCACTGGGCCAGGGAATAGTGTTCCCAAAAGACTGGGTGTGGCTCGACGGCAGATGATCCTCCATGGCACGCTAGACGTATCGTTTCCTTAGTTTAGTAGGGATTGTGTCGAGTATAACAAGGACATCAAGGCATACGTTACTAGCTTGATAGTATGCAGTCAGCACATACTACTAATAGTAGTATTGTCCTTGGCTGGTCTATAGCGCTGCAGAACAAACCGGCCAAGCCTACTAAAATAGAATAGAATTATCTCCAGTATTTCGACCTTTCTCAATTAAAAATTTCCGAACCCACGATACCTGCACACCCTCAAGTTCTTTAATACACTTTGTGCCCACCATGTGAGCTTGCCTCCAAATCTGATGACGTGGGGGCCGCGATAAACTTTTAAACGGTCGTGGTACCATAGCTGTTTCCTGTGGATGACGTAACTCAATTTCGCAGAGGAGAGAAATCAAGTGTCTTGCCTATACCAGGTGAAACACACCACCACTCACCTACGATGGAGTTGAATATTTTGTTCGCCTTGCATCTGGAGTCCTATTTAATAGTAAGGAGTTTCGTTTGGTTCTGGGCGACCCGTAGATATCGTTACAATCTGTAAAACTCTTCATATTGCAATAGTAATCTGAAATAACTGAAGCTTTGAAGCCTCTCTGTAAATCCGGTACTTCTTATCACTTACTGGAGCGACTTTATACGAAATACGAAAAACCTTATCGTCAGTTCATCTAACCCCTGTGCTCGATAATCATGGCGGAAGTGGTCTCGGCTCCAGTGAGCCTCCCTGGTTTGCTGAAGAAATTCAACCCATCTCCAGGGACCTTACAGGACACCTCTAGCAGCCATACAGACCCCATTCAGACAGGGGGATCTGGGAGCGAGGCCCCAGCGACAGAGAATACCGCTGAGCAGCATCCACAGAGTCAAGACTACAATCCCGCTAAGGAAGGCCCGGCCGGGATCGTCGATGGAAGCGGCGAGGTGAAGGACAGTGAGGGTCGGGTCATCGGCCGTGTGGTTGGTGATGTCGCTGGTCTTGTGGGGAAGCTAGTGAATACTGCTGGACAAGTTCTAGATAACGGCCAGGTAGTGGGAACGGCAGAACCTATTGACACTGGCTCAGCTGAAGGCCAGTCGAGCGGAACCACAGGAGATGACGCGAAAGTCGATCTTGAGGATGATTCAAAGGTCACTGCCGAAGACAACATCGAGAATGCGAGGGAAGGCTCCTCAGAAAAGGTCGTTGAAGGAGAACCGCAAGAACTTGCCGAACGATCTGCCAAGATCAAGGATCAAGAAGAGAATATCATTAGTGAGGGCGAAATACAGAAAGCAGAAGAAGGGTCCGAGGCTTTGGAAAAGGAAGAAGGTGAAGGAGGCAGAAAAGATGCTGAAAAAAACCTTGAAAATGAAACAGAACGCGAGGCGAAACTCGATATCTCCGTTTTGAAGGGAAAGGAGATCAATAAGCGCGGCTTCATTGTCGATGAAAATAATGTGGTCATTGGGTCAGTGGACACTGGGGACCTGAAAAACCTCGTGGGGAAGAAAGTTGATGATCAGGGTCGGATTTGGAGTGAGCTCGGGGGTGAAGTCATTGGTACAGCAAAAATTTTACAAGAGGAAGAGCGCATACCCATTGAAGGCGCACTATTCGCGGATTTTCCCGATTCCACCGTCGATAAGGACGGGTGGGTTATATTCGAAGGGGAAAAAGTTGGCCGGATAATTGAGGGCGATGTAAAGAAGCTATTTCACAAGAAGGTCGGCCCAGACGGCGAAATCTGCGATGACTGGGGACGAGTTCTGGGAAGGGCAGAAAGGTGGGAGGAAGAGGAAGTGCCTGAGCCGGAACCGGAGAAAATAGATCTTTCTGCTCTAGGGGGAAAACGAGTGAATAAAGCTGGCAACATCGTTGACGCGAACGGGATTATTTATGGACGACTGGTGGAAGGAGATCCAAAAAAGCTTGCTGGTAGGATGTGTGACAAAGAGGGTTTTGTGAGAAGCGAAGACGGAAACATAGTAGGGAGAGGGGAGTTGATCCCTGAGAGCGAAAGAGAAGGGCAAAGAGAGGGACCATTTTCTGGATTTGAAGGCCTAACCATCGGCAAAGAAGGCAAGGTCGTTGACACGTCAGGTGCCGTCGTAGGTCGGCTTACCGAAGGTGATGCAAAAAGACTTTACGGAAGGGCCGTGGATGAAGACGGTGACGTTCTAGACAAGAACGGGAACGTCATCGCCAGAGCAGAGAGGTGGGAAGAAGAAGAAAAGGAATCCAGTCCCCTAGCAGGCTTGATCGTTAATCGGCAAGGAGAAGTAAGAGACCGTTCCGGCGACTTGGTCGGCCGGTTGACCGAAGGCGCTGCTGCGAACTGCGCCGGCAAGGAGATTGATCGAGATGGGGACGTTGTGAATTCAAAGGGGGAGAAAGTTGGGCATGCGACCTTGATAGAAATCGAGTCCGAGGAAGACAAACAAAAGCGCGAGCAGGCTGAACAGGACCGGAAACTTGCAGGACGGATGGCAACATGTATTCAACAGTCCATCGACAAAATCCAGCCAATTTTGACGATGATCACAGACGTAAGTAGTGATCTTTGAAGCTCTTTTATCAATTCTGTGGTTTGCTGACTTTTTTTTCAAGGCCATTGACGAGGCAGAGAGGCAGCCCAAGGAGGAACTGGATGAAGAGAAGGTGGTCGCCACCGTCAGACCACTGATCGAGGAGGGTGGAAAGGTTCTCCAGGAAGCAAACGGCATCATCCGCGGGCTTGATCCGGACGGACGAATTGCTGCAACAGCAAAGCAGAAGACAGCCGCTCACGAAGCCACGCCAGAAGAGTACCACTTGGCAGAGCTCCTGAAAGAGGTATGCCTTTGTCTCCACCTCGGTCTGGATCACCTGGCCAGACTCAATGGGGAAGAAGCTGACGTCCTCAACCTGCATGTAGTTGACTGGAAACGTCACACAAACCATTGAGAATGCAAAGAAGAAGATTGCAGGGATGCCCCATGTGAAGAAAGAATTAAATCCATTGTGGGGTTTACTGGCTGGTGAGTGCAAACCCTTGGATAAGTCATGAGATCCCGCTTCCCACAGACTTCATGCCCACGTTTTGTGACTTTTGTCAAAACTGACTGCTTTGACGGAAATAACAGAACCCCTGGGACAGATTCTTGCAGCTGTTGGGCTGCTCTTGAGTGGTGTACTTGGCCTTGTCGGCAGACTGGTAAGTTTCTCTCTCCCTCTCTCTATCAACACAAGATCGGCAGCGAATCGCGGAGAAAACAGCCTGACAGTTCCCACAGCTCGGCGGCCTAGGCCTTGGCGGCCTTCTGGACCACCTTCTGGGTGGATTAGGGATCAAGGGTGTTTTGGAAGGGCTTGGGTTGGGAACTCTGACCGACTCCTTGACAGGGAAGAAGAAATCATGAGCGATGAAGACATCTGTGGAGGATCGCAAGTGACATTATTGTCACTCTTTCCGTAGAAGTGGTCTGGCACCAGTTGACTATGCAGTTAATTAATATTGTAGCAGTTCTGATCCATCTGTATGATAGTAACAATTTGGAACTTTGTACTCACTGACGAGGGATGGCATGTTCAGTGTATTTTGTGCCCTGTTCATGGTGGCTCCATAAGAACTCTCATGCTGCCAACGGGATGTACGCGGCTCAACAAAATCGCAAAGCAACTGGAAGTTGAAGATACGCGGTGTTATTTTCTACTGTGAAGCATGGTGTACCGAATACTCTCTGGGGGAAAATGGTATAGAAAATCGTCGTGCTCAACGCGGCCGGAAAACCCAATTGCAGATGAGGTTCATTCATTTCCTGCAGATGACGAAAGCAACTCTCAACCGAGTCGAGTGTGTGGCCTCAGGCCAACATGGTTCGAGGCTTGCAGCGATCGGCACCACGCAAGGAACAATCAGATTATCCGCACCAGCCTGACGCCGCTCGGTGGACCACGAAGGCGCAACAAAGACTGCGACCGTGTGTCATGGTCCTTTTCAACCCCAGAGTCTCACGCAACATTTCTTGTGTCGTGGAGAGCAGAGACAGACCCCGCCTATTTGATTTTCTTTCTGTCTTTCTCCCAGTTTTCTAGAACCTCCCTAGGGCCCGAGGCGCAACAATTTCAGTATGCTGCTGTGCGCACCTTGTCCCAAGCGACAAATCCCGTAAATGCCTCGCCCTCTTATTTCATCATCACCTGGGCCTGGTCAGTCACGAAGACTGTCCTTTCCGTTCGTTCTCTCCTTTTCGTTCTGAGTGCTGCTGGCTGGTCAATGTTGGCAATGAGCCTACCACCCTCTCAGAAAAAGGCGACAGCTGCAACTATTCCCCAGCCGAAGCAGATCAAGTTTGTCTCAACCGACGGGCTGCCACAGACCAAAAGGCGCAGAGTCACTGCAGCGTTAGTTTTACTTGTCCCATATTGCTTTTCTTCTTCTTTTCTTTCTTTTTTTTTTTTTTT
>FQSS02000702.1:15977-29074 GCA_900128795.2 Malbranchea cinnamomea
CCGGTACAAGCACACCCGTGAACCGCGGCCCGTCTGGCCTTCGAGAGAGCTTTGGAGGTCTCATCTCCCTTTTTTGCTTTGCCGTCGCACCGTTGATTTTGACATTCGGGGCGTTTATGCAGATGCAGAACATGCCGAAAACGCAAAACCAAGTGCACAGGTGAACAGCCAGGTATCTGCCAACTCTTGACCTTACTCTACAATCCCCTTCGTTCTGCAGCTGACAATAGCTGCAGTATGCCAGACCTGCACTGATTGCGGGCACACTTGTCTCGGATATAGCGATCCACCGAACTATTCTCAAGGTAACTCCAGACCAAAACCATCGTCATACAGTTCAAAGGCGTCTGGGAGCCAACCGAAGGAAAATAAGCCGTCCGATCTCTCGCAATCCGGCGTGGTACCAAATGCTAAAGCCACGGAGGACTCGTTGCCAAATACACAGCGTGCGCCACAATTGGAGGATGGGCAGTCACGGCGCCCTGGGACTGCGGGCCCGGCACGGGCCCCTGCTGCACTGGAAAGTCCACAAAGTAGTTCGTCTTGCGTTCATCAGGCCCTGTCTAGAGGAAACGGTTGCTGATGCTTCTCACTTTTACCGTGTCGCAGATCGCTCTGCCCTAATATCGAGTAACCGCACCCATGTCCCTTACTTTCGATACTTTGGTCCTACTGCGATTGTGCCTGGGTTTAAGCAAATGGTAGTGTTCTTTTCTTGTCATAACTTACATAAATATTGGCTAACAGATCCTTCGTAAAGGTAGTTCGTGTTCGGGAAAAGCGAAAAAGCAACCCGTCCCTGTCAAGCGGTTAGGATTCCCTTGCAGTTATCCTCCTGCCTGGAAGCTACATTGTTCTAATTGCTCGTATTTAGATTCGAGTGCTTCAGTTCGCAGTCCAACTACTAGCTTTAAAGGTAGCGTTTTAAGAACGGTCGCCGAAACTCGTCCCTCTCATAGCATCCACTTCTATGACCCAGAAGACAACCTTCCCAACAGCGAACTTGTCACTCATCTCTGCGAGGTTTTCTTTAACCATGTGGGAAGCTGCTTTCCCTGCCTTCAACGGGATAGATTCCTCCGCGAACTTGCCGAAAAAAGTCTTGAGCCAAT
Organism: Malbranchea cinnamomea; assembly: GCA_900128795.2. Lineage (NCBI taxonomy): Eukaryota > Fungi > Ascomycota > Eurotiomycetes > Onygenales > Malbrancheaceae > Malbranchea > Malbranchea cinnamomea. Next base: position 17,090 of record FQSS02000702.1, read on the forward strand.
CCTCGTTGATGCCGTTTGTGCAGTCGCGGCGAGGTTCTCTATGCACCCTTTACTAAGGTCCGAGGTCGGCGACAAAAATGATTTTCCCCGTCATGGTGATGTCTTCGCTCATCGTGCCATGTGTGCAGTTGTTGACGCTCTTGCTTGTCCCACTTTGGCAGTTGTCCAGGCGTGTCTGTTGCTTGCTTGGGAGGAGTTTGGGTCCAACCGCGACAGTGGCCTGTGGATGTATCTCGGTATCGCTATTAGGATGGCACAAGATCTAGGCATGCAAAAACTAGAAGGGTTGAGATATCGATATGGACGGGTGGGCCTCGCGCCAAAACATGTGCGCTCGGACCCAACGACCAATTTCAACGAAAATCAACAGTCAGATTCTCCAGAGCCACCTGACGACGTGGAAGAAGGTGACCAGGATGAGCGGATAAGAGAGAGGGCCCGAGTTGACACTTTCTGGAGCATTTTCTTTCTTGACCGTGTGATTTCGTCGGGAACTGGGCGCCCGGTCACCCTGCGAGACGATGACGTCGAGATATTCTTTCCCCTGCAATCTGAGTCTACCTTGCCCAACGGGTGGCCAGCTCCGTTTCCTGCGTTAATGAGGGTGATACATCTGTATGGAAGGATTACCGATCTGCTAAACTCGATAAAGGAGGTTAAGCATGTTACCCCAGAAAAACTGCAGCTTCTAGCAGGAATGGAGAGCAACTTGACAGGTAAGTCGTTCGGAATGTCTTCTCGTCAACTTCATGGGGCCAACAGTTTGGCAGAGATATACCAGAGGCTTCCACTGAAACTTCATTTCAATGCGGTCAACTTTCAGAACTACGCCAAAGCGGGCGAAGGAACCAATTTTTTGCTGCTACACTTTGTGAGTGCATCCACGCTGTTCCACTGCGCATCAACTAACCAAAGATAGTGGTTTCATACGTTGATTGTCCTTCTTCACCAACCCACACTTCTCCATTCGTTTAGTGGACGAATACAGCAATTGTTCCCAAACAGTCGAGAGCTGTCAATGTCGTCCGCCAAAACCATCGCAGATATTCTTGCCTTTGTGGAACTAATCGATCCTAAAAGTTTCCTTAGCACTCCGTTTTCCAGTCAGTGTATATATATTGCTGCGTGCGCCTTCTTAATGGAGAGCGCCTACTATTCCCAGCCTTCTTCCCAGTCAGAATCCCCTCCTCCGGAATCGTCATCAACCAGGCAAGCTGCAGATCTTACAATCCCCCAAATTGAATCAACTTCTCCGGGACGCAATTCCATCGCAAAGCACAGTCTGTTAGCGGCTGTGGCAAAGGAGAATTATCAGCGCTGCTACAAGGCTTTAAAGTCTTTGGAGACTTATTGGGCCGGAATTAAGTATATCATTACAGTGCTGGATCAAAAAGCCAAAGGGATTGGAGACCCACTGCTGTATACTGCAGAGGAAATTGACAGTACCATAGAGGATTCGCCTGTCCTTAAGCCGACTCTGGGCCCTCCCGGCTGGAAATTATCGCAGTTACCGACATTTGGGCCGCCTGATGATCATAGCCATAAGACCGAAATACCACTTCAAGCTGAAACTGTTGTCTCTGGAGGGACTGCGCCTGCCATTGACCCATCCCAGGGTAAGGAATGAGCCCAAACTTGACGGCATGTATGTTACTAACTTGAATTGTAGCGATCGGCTGGGCATTGACGGGCGATACACACTCTTCTCAACCAAATCTCAGTTTTCTCTATCAACTCCCAACAGAGCAAGCGAGCTCAGTCTCCTATCCAACGACTCAAACTGATTCGCTTCAGAACGATTCTTACCAACCTCTCCTCTCCCATAACCCACAAGCAGGCTTTAATGACACGGGGTCTTACACCCAATACCAAACAGAAAGCCCATATTCTTTCTCACGACCCGCCTCGCAAACCACACTGCAGAACGTTTCAGGATATGCCAACCTAACCTCTCCTGATGGATCGCCTTCCGCAGCTGGTTATAATTTCGTATCACCTCCGAATATTACGAGTCAAAATTCTCATGGTTCAGGTCTGCAAGGTTCTCTCCGCCATACGAATAGCGATCTTTCATCCCCATATCATTACAGCGCCCATTCGACGACCAGTGGACACCCTGGGAGTCGACCTTTGCCCCTTGGGTACGCGAATACCTTGGGAACTGCCCATGGTGTGACAATCCAAACCCAAGATATCAATGTGAATGCGATCCAAGACCAAAATGGCCTTCCGTTGACATTTAGCGGCGAGTTCATTCCGTGGTTGGAGTATCTTCCGCGGGACGTAATAAACTATTTTGGTGACCATCAACCCTACCGGCCAATGGTAAACTCTGATGATCCTCGGGATGACAAGTCTGGGGTGTCGGGTTGATGAGAATAATACGTTAATGATTGGTGAGGGCTTTAACTTATGGAGCCCTTTCATATATCCATATATTTACGATATACACGATTGACATGGACAAGGTCCGGTGTTTGTCGTTTGGATGTGCAAGGTTCAATCGTGAAGCAGCCGTTCTGCTCGTTGATGATGGTTCTTTGTTTCCCCGTTTGCGAGTACCCACTCTGTCTCAGCGTTAATGGTCAACAGTTTACGGAGTATAGCAGCGTTTGTAAATATCTTTTACGGTAACATCTACGATGTATAAAGATGATAATTCTTAATTCTCAAAAAGATAAATAAAGAGAAAATAAAAATGAACTCACCTGTCACGTCGTGCCCTCTCCATGATCGTTTGACTGGCTGTTGATTCCTTCCAACCTCCACTTGCGACCCAAGCTGCTGTTGTCCCAGCAACCATGGAGTTTGGTGGCTGGGAACTGCGATTTCATCAGATCTATGAAAGAGATGCCGCCTACCGAGAGATTTCAATTACTTCGGGAAGCAACAGCATGCTCTTCAGGACTCGAATTGTTGTTTTCTCAAGGCTCACCCGGTCAAGTTAGCGCTGTGTGACAGCCCTGCTTTGTTCCGCAAACAGCGTAATAATCGTGACAGGCCTGACAGGGCATCACTACTAACAAGTTCTCATAGTTAATTTATACCACTACTGCTTGAAAGGACTCTCTGGAGAAATTATTCAAAACAATCGGACCTAATCCCTCTTTTCACTCTGCTGCAGTATAAGCAGCATGCAAGCTTCGATGGAAGAACCCAGGGAAATTGCTTCCCACAATCTTCATCACGACTTCGCTTCTTCTGCCTCTTCGACGTCATCCTCTCAACGTTCCGCCGGATTCGCTGACGCAGATAATTACAATGCTGTGGATGGGCGTCGATACGGGCCAAATGGTGGCGCGTCGAGCCGTTCGTCGATGTCCTCTCTGCCAGGCTCAGTCGTTGTGTATCCTCCCGGCAAAATGGACGGTTTACCCTTCTTGGAGCGCCAAGGAGATCCGAATACAATAAGCATTGCGATGTCGAAGGGGAAATCAGGCAAATATGGTTCTAAAGGCAGGGTCTCCAAGTATCCTCCGCATATTAGGGACCGGAATTCGCCATTTCGCCATCCTAGTTCGGTGCGCGCGATGCAGATGGGCGATGAGACTGATGATGGGGATATATTGGCGTCGTCTACGCGACAAGGCTGGAAACAGGACAAGTCGTTTATGCAGTCACCTAGCTTCTCGGAAATGTCGACGGGCTCAAATAGATCAGCGAGAGGATCTCCTTATCATCGCCATTCCTCGCAGCAGGTGACGTCGCCTGAAATTCCTCAGCAGGCTCAGAAAGACGCGCAGCAGGAATACCCGCTTGTATTACTACACTGTACGCTGCTTCCACCCACGCTTTCGTTGCCTCAGGGGTTGGGGACTCCAAGTTCGCATTTGCTAAAGGAAGTGTTGCCACCCAAGTACTGGAGACGATGGAAACTACTTGAGGACAAGGTGATCGGATCGGGCATTGTGCGCGATCGTGGAGTGCTTATCTCTCATCCTCAGGACGCATACGATTTACTTGAAGAGAGATTACTTGAGAGTCTGGACCTTGTGAGGCCTCGACTCGCGTATGGTCACTTTCTTGGTCGAGAAGATGACGATACAGACGAGCATGAGGAACGCGATGACGGCGACGAAGAATCAAAGGGCGCAGAAGACGGACATGGCCATACTTGTGTCGACTGTGGGAGATTTGTTGAGGGTCATGAACGCAAGTGGGATGTTAAAGTCTACGCCGCCAATGGGCTGATGGGCGCTGGTGCGTGGGAAGCTGCTTGGAGAGAAATGGAGAAGGTCGACGTGGAGGTCAGTGTTTGGCTTCCTGACGACGTTAGACGTGAGCTGGAGAACAGGATGATTGAGGAAAATGCGTTGAAACTCGAAGCGGAGATGAGGCAAGCCGAGGAGGAGAAGAGACGGCGGGAAGTATACGGCGACTCCACGTGTCGGTCCCAGGATGAGATTGATGGATTGCTTGATGACGAGATTCAGATTCTGTCCAATCCTAAGCGCCAGACTGCTCCAAGCCGTTCCTTCAGCCAGTCATCACAAGCAGTGCCACCATACCATTCGTCTTTCGGGCAGATCAACTTGCGGGCATTCCTCTGGAACTCCATCCGCATTCTTGCAGATGACCCACGAAATACAGCTTTGTTTTTCCTGAGTATACTCGTCGTATATTTAGCAGTGAATCCATCGGGAAGGCCGGATGTCGCCAACGTCGCCACCCAAGCCTCGATGGCCCCCCAAGCATCCTGGAGTCCAAACATAGAGCATGTCCCTTTGTCCTCTGCCGCCGTTGAAACCGCTCCAGCAGTGCTCCCATCGCAGGCCGTGATGATAAGCTCGTGCACTTTGCAGCATGCTAGCGTCACTGTGCCAACAGTGTCTACCCCAAGTCATAAGGCTGAAGGTTTGTTCATACCATCTAACTTCCAGACTTTGAACACCCCTGAAGCTCCTACAATTCTTCCAGCTCCTGAGGGAGGGAAGCTGAAAGACACCTCGCCGTCACAGTCTAAAGAATTAACTGTCTCAGTTCTGTCTCTCCCTGATCCACTTGAACAAGAGCCTATTATCGTACTTCATGCTGACAACATTGACGGCCATGATGATGATGACTCAACAAAACATGAAGGGAAATGAGCGATGACCTGATGTCTTTTCTGCGATATTTTTTTGATGTTTAGACCGGACAGTAACTGATGACCAAGTACTTTGTGATGATGATGTTTTGACCATGTTTATCATGAAATGAAGTTGTGGAGCATTTTAGCCCTTATTAATACCCTCATTACTTAATTAGCCTGGCGTCAGATGATGTTTCTCTCACTGTGTTCAAGCCTTAGCAGTTCTCATTGCAGCTGACATGTGAGTTTATCCTCGAGTCTGATAGGCTAGTGAATCTTTCAATGATGACCGTTCCAAAGATATCAGAATTGTCTTTCTCACCAAGTAATCACGAGTCAGTATGTTTGGATGTTCACAAAAACGGACGTTTGTGGATATCCTTTTTTAAGACATGAAAGCTTACAACAGGTTGGTGGATCACTTTTCAGCTCAGAGCAATGAAGAATGGAATAGCCCAACCACAGCCTATCGCTCCTTGCAGGCAAAGTTGCTGCAGAAAGAAAATCATGAGGAGTCTAGAGATTGTTGTCAGAGCTTCCAGTTCTACACAAAAGGTGCATGAGTAAAGTACACTGGGTTGCTGCTCTCCAAGGTCCGGTGGCCGTCGGGACTAAATTTTAGTTCAGCTCCCATCTGCTGTAAGTTAACTAAAGCCACTGTCACCAAGAGTAATGACAGAAGTACAAAAGGAAAGAAAGCTTCCGATTCATACTAAAAGTCCGGTGGAGTGCCATTATGACGTTGGTTGTCTGAGATGCCTTGACTACCATAGTACTTCACGAAGTCCGTCAACGCCACGGCGCTCGTATCCCTACTCCACACCCAAGCTTCGTATCCCCACCATTTTACGCCAGATGAATGTCAAAATAGTCGTCCACTTTTTCCTTGGCAAGTCACTTGGGGTATCAGTCGAGTAGACACTCTTGGACAAAAACAGTGATGTTAGACCCTCTTGTAGCCCAATTAAATCAGCAGACCAAAAATACCCTTGCCACGGAACTTCCAGGCCAGCACTGTGTCCGCCAGAGGGTAGTTCACGTTGTAATTGACTGCCAACACAACAAAAGGGTCATGGGGAGGAGGCTCAAAGGATGTTTACAAAGGGCACCAAATATAGCATTGTCGTTGATCAGCGGCCACTTGCGGCTTGGCGTGCGATCAGTCTTCACAAGGTGACCAGGCCCAGCGGAACTCTGACTCTTGACATTGAACGAGGAAGGAGTCAAAAAGTCTCCGCGTCGCATATTTCCGTTGCGCCCGAGTCCAATAGCAACCGCGATACGAGGTGAGAACAAGCGGTAAGCGATACCTTCATTCCAACTCTCCCTGATCATCCGAGACATCGCGAATAAGCGGCCTCTTGAAATCAGACATTATGGAGCACGACAACAACAAAAGAGAGACATACGAGGGCAGTGCAGCGCGAAGAGTCGGGCTGTTGACAGTTTGACATCAACCCACGTTAGCTCTGAGCTAGGCGGAACATTTTGGATGCCATTCTTGAACTGGAAAGATCATGCTTTCAGCTTCCCAAATTCGAAGGTTTCTGATTCGATGTGCTCCAACCTCATGTCTTGGAAGAGTGCCCAAAATGGACTGCAGAACCTCTCAGTTCCTTCGACTAAGCGGTTGATCTTCGCCATTCTGGGGAAGACGAGATCCGCTTCCCCAGCCTCGACAAGCTTCGTCCATCTGCATCCTCGGGATGCTCGTGGTCCTTGCTGGTGGCGAAGGGACCTCTTTGAACGAACATAGGGGTATAAATACGTCGACAATGTCCTCGATTTCAGACTTCTGAGTCAAGCAAGTTTGGCTTCAAGCTCATCGTTCCACTCGATTCGCCTTGACGACTTCCAGATCTTCCTCACCGGATACTTCACTGTTTCCAACAACCCTCTCCGCTTTACCGTCCATAACACGCCAAATCAGGAACGAAAAACCAAAATGAAGTTCTTCGCTGTGCTCGCAACTGCTATTGCCGCCGCTGGTGCTCTCGCCGCCCCAGCACCTCCACACCCAACCGACCTGGTTTGGCCCTCCGGGACCTTCCGCTATTGGGTCAAGACCGGTCATGTAGTTGCCGATCCTCAGGACCAACTGCTTGTCGTAAAAGACGGCAACCAGGACCACGAGACCACCACGATCGTCAGCTTCGATGCGCAGCCAGACCTTGCAGGCCGCACTTGCCGGCTCATTTTCGATCTGTGGGACCGTGATGTCTCTACTGGCACCCAGCAAGTCGATGTCTTCAGCTACGTGGATCCGCCCGTGTACACTTTCAACGCGGCCAATGTCGCGGATGTTCGCCCCGCTTCGTACCGCGATAAGCACAAGGGCCGTCTCCGCCTCCCCAAGCCCGGACGTGGCGAGTGGCTCGTGGCGTACGACGGATATCCCGAGTTCCCATGCCCTCAGAATACCGTGGCTGTGGAGTTTGTTGGTGTTGGTGACCGGGTGGAAGTCCGCTGGGATATTGGTGTTACGGGTCCCAGACTCGAGGTGGTTGAGGAGTAATCAAATGGGAACCTGCAACATCGGTCCTCTCGGTTTCTTTTCCTTTGGGTATGTTGGCAGAAATAGTATGGTGGGATTAAGGGGGCCTGTTACATACCGACATATTATAGCAAATTTGGGATACGATTGTCTTGAACATCCATGATTCTCCCTGGAAACTATGCGCTAATCCATCCCAGCATCTGGGAGCTCCCCTTAGCATGCAACAGTATTGTATCAGACGCTTGGGGCGTACGACAAAAAAAAAAGTCGTCCGATACCACAGAAAAACAAACATATCTCCAAATACTCTGTTCAAACGAGACATCATGCGGCTGAACGGATTTCAGTTTTTTGTTGAATGACGAGGAGAAGTGTAGAATGTTGCCCCATCGAAACAGGTGGAAGATCGATGATAATCTGGACGTTAGTGCCACTCTTCGCAGCGCCTGATCCTGTTCTAGCCACTGGGCAAGGGACTGCTGGGCCAGCAGAGAGGTCATTGTGCTCTTCAGATTGCTGCAGTCACGGTCATAATCCTTGACGGAGTTTATAGTACCTACGAGTGGATAGTAGTATTACCTGACTATCTGAGAGGTCTTGTCGCTCTCGAATGCAAGAAGACTAGAACAAAATAACATTTGAGTTCAAGTGCTAAGGGTGAGCCAAAAACAGTTTTGTCCGCATCGCGGACGTCGGGAAGTCGTCCAACGACGTTGCTGCTGCAATTTACCATCTCAGGCCTCAAAAGGCCGTAGACCACTTGGAGCTAATCCTTCACAGTGGTTCGGCGCGTGCATTGTGAATTGCTCCCAGCGTACAAGAAATAGTTCCTAATGTAATTAGATGATTTCTCTAGGTGGTTCGGGTGAAATTAAGTTGTAAACGAGATGTGGTGGTGAAAAGTGTCCGACTTGGTAGTGAATTATGTTGATTAAAATCTGTCAGATAATCATGCATAGAATGACACTTTTAAAAAAGAAAGTTAAGAAACTGAGAACTGCAAATGCAATACAAAAAGAAAGTGAGAAAGAGGCTGTAACTTACATATATAGCTTACAAAGATGCTTTAAGGATTGAGAAAGGCTTGAATTGTGTATAAAAACTCATTGAACAGAAGAGAAATGGAAGAGACTTTCAACTCTCAATCATAAAAATGTGCTTCACCATGCTGTAGCATGTGCAATACTATTAAACATGCTGCTTATACATGCTCTAGACATAACAGAAAATAGTTTAGTTATAATGTGATTATCTGTGTTTTCATAATATGAGGCTTGAAGGCGTTGTTGTCCCAGGACCTGGCGGGGAAGTGTCTCGCTCGCTTGTGGATTACGTTAGTTAGTTACATGACTTCATTCTTAGTCAGCGTCGCCAGTTCCTGTTGGTGGTGCAAGCGCGCCAAGCCGACTTAACCACATTGGGTTGCCCCTGGGTCAAGCGGATGCTCGGAATTCGGCTTAGCATTGGCTGCGAAAAGTTTTCGGGGAATCGTGTTAAAAATCTCCATTTCTCCCTCTCCCGTTCGTCGCCCATCATAAAAAAAAACGCAACCTTACCAACGCCCTCAGATTTCTTTGGTGTCTCTTCTCACTCCTTCCTTTTTACCCCCCCTCCACTCTTCATATCCGACGTGCGATCGTCGTCAACATGGCTGCTGTTCAGAAAAAGGAGGCCGCTCCTCAGCTGAGCGGCCTTAACCTGTATTCCAGATTCGCCTTTGCTGGCGCAGTCTGCTGCTCGGTCACTCATGGTGCCCTCACACCTGTCGATGTGTAAGTACTAGATCAATACTCTATTCTGCTCAATCCACCCGCTCCCATGTTCTTGAGCCCTGTTGCGGTTGTCAAGTTCAGAGCCTGTTCAGGTTCAAGGTTGGATGCTAATTTGGCCCATTGGACAGCGTCAAAACCAAGATTCAGCTGGACCCCAAGACTTACAACAGAGGAATGATTGGCGGATTCAAACAGGTGGTTCAGAATGAGGGTGCCGCGGCTCTCTTGACCGGTGTCGGCCCAACCTTCGCTGGATATTTCTTGCAGGGTGCTTTCAAATTCGGTGGCTACGAGTTCTTCAAGAAGCAGTGCATTGACGTCCTTGGTGTCGAGACCGCCTCCAGGAACCGCACGTCTGTTTACCTTGCTTCTTCTGCTGCTGCTGAATTCTTTGCCGATATTGCTCTCTGCCCTCTTGAGGCCACCCGTATCCGTCTTGTCTCTGAGCCCACTTTCGCCTCTGGTTTGGTAAGCGGTTTCGGTAAGATCCTCAAGAATGAGGGTGTTGGCGCTTTCTACTCTGGTTTCGGTCCTATTCTCTTCAAGCAGTAAGTAATACTCTAGAAGATATGTGTGATTACTGGCAGCGTTGACTAACACATGTCCAGGGTTCCCTACACCATGGCCAAGTTCGTCGTTTATGAGAAGGTCGCTGAGGCTATCTACCGTCGCGTTGATAAGGACTCTCTCAGCGACGGTGCTAAGACTGGTGTCAACCTTGCTTCTGGTCTCATTGCTGGTCTTGCTGCTGCCGTTGTCTCCCAGCCTGCCGATACCATGCTCAGCAAGATCAACAAGACTAAGGGCGCCCCTGGTGAAGGAACTACCTCTCGTCTGATCAAGATCGCCAAGGAGCTCGGTATCAAGGGCAGTTTCAGCGGTCTCGGTGCCCGTCTTGTCCTGGTCGGTGCCATCACTGCTGGCCAGTTCGCTATCTACGGTATGTCGCAGGTCTCCCACTCGATGTTCGACGACTTATGCTAATCGCTTCTTTTCCAAACAGGTGACATCAAGCGGATGTTGAATGCTACCCAGGGTGTTGAGCTTGCTAAAGCCTAAATTTTTCATCACCCCTGCCAACCCCGACCCTGCTCAGTCCCAGGTCACTTTCCAGTTACGTGATGACCGGCGCTTCTATCTTCGACGACGATCTCCCAATTCAGTACATCATTAGAGTGTACAATATTTCCCGATACCACATGACTTAGACAAGCGGTTTCTTTTGTAGTCAAAAAAGCCATGACCGATACATCCCTGCCTCGTTCTTGTACCATTTGCATGGACTTCTCTTTCCTTTTGTTCACTTTGTCCTTCTTGCAGTTGCATTCACGACTACCTTGTGCTTTCTACGAGGCGGATAGATTCCTTCCCTTTTAGAAAGAGGATTGATGGTTTTTCTGTGGGATAAAGAGCAATAGATTCAGCAATGAACGTTTTCCTTTGCAGTTTATCCTCATTATTATTATTTTTCTTTTTTCCTCCATCTCGCGATCATAATTTGCTCAACTGCTAAGGTCATTAATCGCCCTTACCGCGTTCAGTTGATCATTCTTAGTTTAGATTGAGCCCCCTGAGACATCAGTTACGCGTGCAATAGGTAAGTGGTCTGCTCGTTCCTTTTCCAGCGTCGATGTCGAGTGAGGCGTATGGATGGTTCTCCGGACTGACACAGACCCTCCTCACACAGTTTGAAACTGAGGCGTAGTTATGCTTAGTGATGACTGCTGGCCGATGCTCCGATAAATTTTATTTCTCATAGCATGGATAGGAATTCGTGTGCACTGGTCTCCCCTCGCTGGTTTTTAACTTGATCTCATCCCTTCTATCGACCTTTCGTCCTGTCCATGCGCTTCCATATTTATCGTATTATTCGCAATTCTCTAACTATTGCACTGTGGGTGTCCATATGGCCAGCGCACCTTTAATATCGGTGACACCGATACGCACCATGGCAGAATCTCGAGAAGCTGGCTGGTCGATCATCGATACACGCGACTTTTTCCGTATTGGCGGGCCTGGACTGCTCCCAGAGTGGCCGATCGTAACCACAAGTATCCTTTCTTGTCCCAGCTTCGGTGTGAAAATATTGGAGTACAACGCGCTCCAAACTCTTGCCAAACATGAACTGCAAGCCCGGCAAGTTTGGCTTTGCAAACGGTATACCAGGGGTGTGGCGCCTCAACTTTCAGATGATACTCTCTATGTCGAGTTAGTCCGGTCAGCGCAAGCATGGCAATCCAAATGGATAGGGTTCCTCAGCGACATGTTGTGGCAATGCGCGCTGGTCGGTTTCCCAGGCAGGGTTGAGTTGATCGATGCCGATGCTACTAACGGACTTCAGTCATTCTTACCCGTCATGAGAGAGATCCACCTCGAATTTTGGCACATAATTGAGCAGGAGGTCCAAAATCGTCTTGCGAAGTTGAAGCTTCCTTGGACCGCCATCATGCCCTTGAATCGTGGATACTGGGTAGAGTATTCTCGCCTGAGGGTAGTAGTCAAGATGGCAATCGTATTGGAGGATATCCACCCGGAGTATCTCCGTTTTGCCACGGCATATGTCAACGATGTTCTCGAGCGCTTTGGTTTAGACGTGGAAATTCATGTCTCAGAACCCAGGCAGTAACCTTCTTCCAAGCCCCTTT
>FQSS02000702.1:29110-56363 GCA_900128795.2 Malbranchea cinnamomea
TTACACAGATTGTGAAGTTCGGCTCCGGTTCAGGGGGGATTTGGTCGACTTGCCGACGAAAGCTCAAATCTCACATCAGTTCCTGAATTATCTTTCCTGTCCCTGAAAAGCTTAGATCCAAGTAACTGGCGGGTACCTTGTTCCCAGCCCATTCATGGATGTCCGCGAGTCTCCCACCAGAGCGTTAGCGCGTGAATCTTTCCTGTGCATCAATAGTTTCCTGTGCATCAATAGTTGGCAACGACGCGAAATCCATAGTATACCCCGCTTGAGTCGAAAATTAACGGGACTAGTACTATGTATGGGCTCATGCCAGACTGCAGCAACCCCCAGACTCATAAAATGCTGGACTTCATGATGCGGTAAGGGAGGGAACCCATTTCAGCGAGAATGGCAGAATGGCAGCAGCGATATTAAACCTTGGGATTTCATTTTTGCCGTGGTGCATTATGGCATTTCCGATAATCATCATCTACGAAGGAACACATTTTGAAGTCAACAAGCAGTACGCGTCACTGGGAGAAATAAAGTAATTGAAGGGATTGTACATCATGTACTTCGTGACAAGTCAGTCCTCCTTGACGGGAAAAGTCCTTAGTTATTTTTGGTAGTTAACTTAGCTGCTTTGTGTTTTGTCACAAGCCAGGCTATGTTCTTCAAGTATTATTTCACACCCGCCCTTGGAAGTGCGGCAAGAAGAGTTATTAGTTGGGGAATGGCCAGCAATTACTTGTCTGATGATCAAGACCTGAGATCACTACTATTTCCTTCTGATTAACATGTCAGTGTTTTATCCCTTCAAAAGGACCTGCTACGAAAGCATATCTGGCAAACTCTCTATTTGTATCCCATAGTCGCGTCGTATGGGGACATCATTTGCAACCCCATCTTCTCAATGCCAATAGTTTTGTTTGATCATGATTAGATTGATACATATTTTCTATTCTTGTGCCGTGAGCTCCGCTAATATATATATATAATAAAAAATAAAAATAATAACCTTACTTTTTACCCAGAGTTAAGAGAAGCCACAAAGTTCTCCATGCAGACAAGGACTCTTCTGTCGTACACCAACTACCCGAGCTTCGGTCCAGTCAATCTCAGAGCAGTCATCAACGTGTTTGTCTTGACACCACTGTTTCTAATGAACACAAGTGCATTGGAGCAGTCAGAGACAAAACATGCATTTGAGGTTGAGAACCAGAGCAGTGAATTCTGCACCCTTGAGAACACAGCATGGCCCAAGTTGGGCATCAGCTGAGTGTACGAGAATTCATCGCCCAAGGAGGAGAACACAAAAGATGGTTCTGCGCCACGCAAAAAGGCGTCATGGTCACACTTGCTGTCGAAGTTTGGATGCGTCTCGATTGTCTGGGAACCTGTTGTAGAACATGCTGGATGAGATCGTCATGACGACTGTCGAAATGTTCGTTTCTCATCCCCACTATGGAATTGGAAAGTAAGGCCGATCACTTTCGAAGACACTCTGTGAAGGCGCCCATGTATAATGTCCTAGGCATTGATTCGCCTGATCATGGGCGAGCATGCAAAAGAGGTGGTTGACACGGAAGGGCTGCTCTCTGCCAGCGGCAACTCACAGATGGTTCCCTGGCCCTCTGACACAAGTTACATGGCTGTTGCTCCTTTCTGTTTGGATATCCCTGGCCTCTTCAGGCCAGTTGATTGCTCTATCTCCTGCGCAGAAGATCCCCACCAAACTGACTATCATGATGCAGTGAACCAAGCCAGACGCAGAGATGCAGGAACCAGGAAGCCAACAGAGAGGTGACAGAAAAAGAACAATTCTAATAACGATGGCATTCTCAGGCCATCCTGGGATGACATTTCTTTACGGCCACTCATACTAGGTAGATACTACATCAATTATGAGACCACGGAGATTGGTGCAATGCAGCACAGACACAACACCGAACTTCAGACTGGGCTGCGCGATTGCTCGTTGGTGGTCCGTATCGATCGCGATCTGCAGTATTGAGTCGGGGCGACACACGCGCTCAGACATTCCGACCCAGATCGTGGTTTGTTCAATGGACGGTGATTTTAGACAAGTTGGAGGACCGTGTCCTCTGGCATCGACAGGGGCTGTGATCGGCAATGGTACTATGTAGGTAGTGTGCTGGTAACTTACTACTACCACCACCATGGAGTGAAGATGGTAGTAGGCAATACGACGGATTTCCAAACCACCAGATTCGGAAGAAAAACACTAAGGTAAAAAGAGATGAAAGAGACTCAAGACGGAGGAGAGGATTGAAAAGGAAGGAAAAAAGAAATGGGTGCAATTGCTCATCATCCGAGATGATTGGCGGACTCGGGAGGCTTTCCAGAGCAAGTGTGTACATAGTAATTACCCCGATATTGTACACAAGAAGTCGGGAAACGCGTTTCCGCCAAGAGAGCCTTAGTCATTGCCCTGGACCCACTTCCGTACGATCACTGGCAACTCCCTCCCAAACTCCTCTGCTCAGACTGTTCCGATGCTTTGCATCATTATTATTATTATTATTATTATTGTGATTATTGATGCTGTTGCAGAAAGGAACCCTCCAGTGTTATGAAGTGGTTTATCATTGGTACACAACCGGAGATTATCGTGATCGATGTCGAAGCAGTGCTGGGACGCCTGCTTTGGCAAAAGCATGTACGTTCCAACACAAAAAAAAAAAAAAAATAATCCGACTACTGCATTGCGCGGCTGATCCCACGCCCCGAGTCATCTCAAAAAGCGTCTGACCCCCTGACTGATAGACAGCCTGGGAAGTGAGATCCTGACTCAGGGGATCGGGATCATGGCACAGATTTTCGTTACCAACCTCGAAGGAAAACAAAAAAAATAAAAGAAAAAAAAATTATCATGACGAAGCCGTTCTATCCGAGATTTCCCTGCTAGCTGTCCAGTCTCCACCTTGGCAATCATCTGTCTCCCTCGGGCTCGGTCATGAGATGAGCCCTCGAAGGAAATCTGCCCGATGTTGCCCTCCAAACATGGTTTTCTCCCCAAAGAATGCGACCTGAGGTCGGTGAACGGCCCGGTCTGCGGGGCCGTGGGGCCCAATTCCAGCTGCTGGATTCCTTCGAATTCTAGCCCCATGGCATCTGCCCAAAATTTCCAAGACACCCAGTCGTGTGCTTCTCCTTGTCTTGTGTGACAAAAAAAAAGGGGGATTTTATTGCTGATTTTGATGGTTTGCTTGGAAGTTGAGACCGAATACTCTGTATATACAGAAAGCGTTCTGCAGCCAGATACCTGCCTTCCATGCATACTGATCTGAGAACTACTTTGGGTGATGAAAGGGCGGATGTATCCACGCTCGAGTAAAAGATAATTATCCCTGGTGAGTCACGTCCGGTTTGTTATGGTGAGATGAGCGAGGTTAAAGAGAGCTAACGGCAAAACCAAGTCATTTACTAGCAATAATTTTCTTTTGTTCATTGCCCATACTAGCGACAATGGCACACAATCACAATCTGTCAGAAAGTACTTTGGGCGGCGATGATCCAATTTTCGCACCGGCAGTCCCTCAAAATGAGAGCTCCCGTTCTTTCTATAGACTCCGGCAGGTTGCGTCGAAAACAGTTGTCTCCTTTGGCCCCCAGGACCCAGAGGACCCAAGAAACTGGTCTTGGGTATGTATGCCATCCAAAACACCCTGCTGGTCTTAGGCTGCGCTGTTTCCTGGTCAATCCATGCTGAAAAGCGTGATATCTCCCAATGCTTATAGTTTAAGAAACTGTTCATCCTGGTCTCTGCAGTAATGAACGTCTTGAACAGTACGCTCGGCTCGTCACTTCCTAGTGGTGCTATTTCTTTCATTGCCAAGGATTTTAAGATCGACAGCAAAGAGCAACTTGTCCTGCCAATCTCGCTGTTCCTCGTAGGATACGTTTGTGGCCCTTTGCTATGTGGCCCTTTGTCTGAGTTCTATGGAAGGAGGCCAGTTTTGATAATTTGCTTTTTCTGTTTTACTGTTTTTACTCTCGGATGCGCCGTTGCCAAAAGCTGGGAGGCATTCTTGGTGCTGCGCTTCCTCGTCGGCGTTGTGGCATCGGCTCCTATCGCAATTTCCGGGGGGCTCCTTGCGGATATTCACGACGAACCAGTTAAACGGGGTCATGCTATGGCCTACCAAATGACTGTGAGTGTAACATTATCCCACTCTACCCGCCGCTGTCCCCTCTAACCAGACAGGCAACCACTGTCGGCCCTATAGTCGGTCCCGCCATCAGTGGCTTTGTGTCGGTTGTGAGCTGGAGATGGACATTCTGGATAGCGCTCATCTTCGCTGGTGCTACGCTCCCGCTTGTGCTGCTCACGCCAGAAACCTATGAACCCGTTCTGCTGCAGAAGAGAGCGAGAAAATTGCGTAAGGAATCAGGAAATAACAGCATCGTAGCACCTGTTGAGCTGGAGAAACGCAGCATCCAGGAGATCATAACCGTCACGCTCACTCGACCAATTCGCATGATTATTCAGGAATCAATTGTCCTTAACAGTTGCTTGTACCTCTCCTTAGTCTACGCCATCTTCTTCCTATATTTTCAAACTTATCCAGCTATATTCAAAGGTGCGACTCGTCTTCCCTTTCGCATGGAATCCATGAAGACTGGCCCAGCCCCATCTAACGTCGTACCTCAGATATTTATGGAATGAGTGATGGTGTTGCCGGGTTGATGTTCTTACCCAGTAAGCGTGACTCTTTTGAAACTAGGCTGAACGAGCACACCAGAAAGCTGACGCTCGAATAAGTTGGTCTAGGTTCCCTCATCGCCTGTATAATTTTCCTCTGGTGGGACTCGTATCTTCACAGGGCCAGAGAACGAGGTGCGAAGTGGACGCATGTTGAGGAGTACAGACGGCTACCACTGGCTTGTATAGCTGGACCCATGTTTGTCGTATCCCTATTTTGGATAGGTTGGACGGCCCAACCTCACATCCACTGGGCTGTACCGATGCTCTCTGGCATATTATTTGGCACGGGCTATATGCTGATTTTCATCGCAATCCTGAATTATCTGACTGATGCCTATGAAACATACTCGGCCAGCGCACAAGCTGCGGCAAGCTGCTCTCGCAGTCTCTTTGGGGCCGCTCTCCCAATTGCCTCGTCTCACATGCTCAGTACCCTTGGTGTCGCTTGGGCCTCCAGCTTGTTAGCCTTTCTCTGTCTCGCTCTGTCCATCATTCCGTTCGCCTTTATCAAATTTGGGGAACGTATCCGAGCAGGCAGCAAGTTCTGTCAGCACTTACGGCAGCTGAAGGAGCAGAGACGGAGGGAAGAAGAAGCTGACGGGAGACTTCCAATTAATTCGCTGACGCTTCCGTCTGCACACCACCCAGATGAGGAAAAGCGGGAGGTTCCCAACAACAGGAACAGGATCTTGGAATGATCTCGCTGTACTCTACGCGGTAACACGGGTTATGCAACCCCTGGGTTCAGCCAACTTGGCCAGATCGATCGACTACTAACTAACAAATGATGTAGCCTTTCTATCCCCTCAAAGGTTGATCCTCCACTTTCCACCGCGATGCGACTAACCTGAAGGGCTTCCATTCTACATCCCTGATCTGTTCTGCATGACCGTTCCACGAGTTTTCTACAGAGTCATAGTTTCCGGACTCCAAAAGGAGGCTTACACGATTCTCAAAATTTGATCTCAAAATTTGATAAGGTCAGACTTCTGGTTTAATCTGAGCGTTTGATTTCTGTCCCTTGAATTGACGGCATTTTCATATATACTTGGCTGTTGGCTTCCATTGTCTTGCTTTTGTGTATTATCCGAAAAAGATAATGAGTAATCGCCGATACCCTTGCAAAGTTGGGGCAACTCGAGTGTTGGTAATTGTTGTTGCTCTGTTTCCAACAAGCATGGAATGTATGTACTCGTCTCAATTTACACGGCGTTTCTTCTTGGTAGTCCCCAACACTCACCATGTTAGTATCAATCAACTGGCCTTCCAGCTGTCTGGCCCAGGTGACAGAACCTAGTCTCTGGAAAATCCGAAAAATATGTCGCTACCAATCAATGGTACAGACCACTTTCCCTTTTGTCTCGTTCCGCTCCAACAATTCATGAGCCAATCTTATGTCCTCCCACTTGAAGACTCGCTTCAGTATACAAGTTAGCCCTGCCATTGACTAGCACAGACGTTTTAGTGGATGACTCACGTCAATATGATGCTCAAACGTCCCATCAAGTAGCCCGGGCAAGACAGTTTTGACAAACAGGTTCCTTAGGTCTGTCTGATACGCTATATCTCTCGAGCGCAGCGTGCTGCCTTCCAACCGTGCACGCTTGCGCAGGAACGCAGAGATATCAACCTTCTCTGGCAGAATCGATCCTCCAAGCAAGCCTAGAAGAACGATTCGACCGTCCCGGGCAATTACGTCTAGATTACCCTGGAAGTACGACGCACCAGTGTAGTCGATCACGAGGTCAACCCCTTGGTCTCCATTCAGGGACGTAATCTTCTGTGCCCAGTTGGGTGTGGTTTTGGTGTTTACTGCGGCGTCGCAGTGGAGGACCTCGGTGCAGAAGGTACATTTGGAGTCTGTGCGGGACGTAGCGTAGACCTTTGGCGGAGGTAACGATCGTGCGTCGCCGTCCAAGGAAAGGAACTTGTGGAGGTGGCGCGAAAGCTGGATGCCTGCTATCGAGACTGATGAGGCACCTGCGTGCCAGAGGATTGAGCGGGTCGTTGCGGGAGACGTGTATCCGCCTACGAGGTGGAGGGCCTGGAGGGCAGTGAACCAAACCTGTCGCGATAGAGAATACAATAAGTGGTCAACTACCCAAAAAAAAAAATGGGGAGGGTCAAGAAGGATTCAAACAGGCTGTGGACTAATGACGCACCTCACACACGCCGGCAGCGTACTCCCAGCTCATATTCGCCGGCTTCGCGATAAGCGTTCCCTTGTTCGCGACCACGTATTCCGCATATCCGCCTCCGTACAGCAATCCAAACACTTCATCGCCAACCTTCCAGTCTCCGTCATTCTTCCCTTCGTCGTTTGCATCCTTCCCGACTTCCTCGATTACGCCGCTAAATTCCAGACCCAAGATTGTGGATGCTCCCGGCGGAGGCGGATACGCGCCTGCGCGCTGGATAGTATCAGCGCGATTGAGCCCAAATGCCTTGACGCGGACGAGGCATTCGGAGGCCGAAGGGGAGGGTTTGGGAACAGAGGGGTTGATGAAAAGCGCGGATGGAGGGCCAGCGCCATTCTGAATATCTGAGCGACACAGCAAATGGGCGTAATCAGCAGTGTCCCCTCGCGATCAGATCAAAAAGACTTGGATGAAGACCGAGACTGTTGCATGGGCAGCACTCTTGACGATTCAATTCGACTCACCTACAGCCCGCATTGTTTGGCCCATCGTGGTGCAACTGATTCTAAGTCCTAGTTAGTCGTGACCTACTTGAGTAACACGAGTGGCATGTATGTGTTCTGCAAGAAAATCAGAGACAGAGTAGTGGTATTGATTGATAAAAAGTTTCTACGCAGTCATTCCTCCCAATTTCAACTGCGCAACAGCAAAAACCCGCGAACAATCCCCCATCAATTACTAATTTCGAGAGATGCTGGCCCCGCCGATTGTCCCACAACGTCCGGAGCGAGAGCTTGTGGCTTTCGTCCCGAGGCTACTACACAGTAAAGAACACCAAGCCCCGCATGATGTTGACTTACGTCATAGCAATTTGCCGGAAGACCTTCGGCATGTCGACAGCAACAATATCAGCCTGGACTCCAACGTTTAAACTAATATGTACTAGATTGCCGATGTATTTGCTCGCAGGAACGCACTGAGAAAAGAAGATGAAAGAGAGAGACTGTTGTTCAACAGGACAGCAGAAAATGTGTTATCTGTTATGGATACTCCTAGTCGATGTCCTTCGAGGGTGGTGTAGACCTACACTCTAGGACGAATGCGACAGTAGGCCGCTAATGGAGTTTCCCGTGAAAAAGAGCGTCAACTAAAATAGTAGCACCTCCAGAACGTCAGTAAAAGGAACTGAAATTTGATTCAAAATCAACCGTCTTGCTTGATGTTGAAAATCGCAGTCATCCATTCTGGGACGCCGTTATTGATGAGAAGCAAAAGTCCAGGAATCGTAGCTAAAGAATATTAGAATCATTCCTGAGCTAAAATGGGCGCGATATTGACTGAAAGCGACGTATGCTAGGTCTTATCTCGATCCCGGTATGCTGCGGAGAGCTTTGATGACAAAGGCTTTGTCAATTTACTGCTGTGTCTGCCCTAGGGGTGCAAAATACCCGGAATAAATTTCAACCTGACTTTCTGGTCCCGGAGAAGTATGTACCGGACAACGGATCAGGTACCTAGAGGTTCCTTAGACCTATGCTCGATTCATGGTCAAGAAGTCGTTCTTTGCGTCCATCGCCGCCTAGACAATGAAGTGAATACTCTATTTTCCCGCCACGGTTTTGTGTTTCCTGTTCCTCGGATGAATGCGGCTTTGAACTTGACTTTCGACAACGGAGTAACCGTCGCATGGCCCCAATGTTAGCTGCCTGATTCAATTCAAACAATTCCTGGACCTCAGTTCGACACAGCGCGCCGAACTTGAACGCGTTGGTGGTCTAATCAATCTGAGGCTCATGTTGTTTTGCATCTCGGGACGCTGAGCATTCTTTATTATTCTTCCGGTGACAACAGTCTTAATGAGACCATGCATCACCAACAGCGTGAAAATAGAGGAAGAAGCAGTAGGGATAACATGTCATGTTTGGTCAGCTAACCACCGAGGAAACATGATAAGCCTGCCATCCTTTGCAACTTAAATTTGAAGCGGTTTCGTCGGCGAATTTGCTGACCATTTCTTTTTGCTATTCTCATCGGAGTTATGCATATGAAGCTAATAGCACTCCATATTGTCGATGAAGAATGGCAAAAGGTTGAAACCTCAATTAGGTCGTCTTCAAAATTTCAATGTTCAGTGTTTGTTCTTGCTCAAAGCTCTACTGTGTGATGGAGCAGCAAAGGGGCAACAGTACTCCGTATTTCTGTGTGATTCCTGGATTGTGTTGGTGGCTTTGTCAGCACAGGCCAACTTCATCTTGCACCATCCACACTTTCTCACAATTTGACTCTCAAAACACTCGAACAATCCACAGAGTCCAGTTTCTCTCGTATTGATGGACTGCCAAGTCCTTTTTCCCATTGCAAAGGAAGACTTTAACTGGAGAAGTCACACTTTCTCTCTGGATCTGCTCTCTTCGCATCCGACAGAATTCCACCACCGCATCACCCCAATGGTCCCTTCCCTTGTACCGAGCAATGTCCTCCGGCCAGCTTAGTAGCTCAGTGACCAGGTTCTCCAGCTCATCGTAGGGCAGCTCAGGCAAGCGCGTCAAAGACGTCTTGACAGCGAATAAAAGTCCATCAGGCGTCGGTAATCGCTTGAATGTCTGTCTTTCCCGACAAACGATGATATCCTGGGTCGAGGATTGAAATTTCTGTGCACGACCCCGTCGGGCCAAAAGAGAATGGAAGACAGAGATTCATCAGGACGAGTCACCCGGATGAAATAACTCGCACGCTCCATCGGCTCAGTCGGGGTTTAATCGTGTTAGAAATCTAATGTCAAGTCAGTCATTATTTCAGTGATGCGGACACCCTATCTTGGAAAAAGAGTGTGGAAGGGCAGGTACTTGTTCACCGCATTTCCAGGCCGTTCTTGCCACTGGGGAACTGGTCCATGCATTTTGGAGACGGTGAGACCCATTGCTCGATCGGCGGACCAGCCTATTGGGGCGTAACTCGCAGGGGCACCGCTATCAATCATGCAAGTTAGCAGTTGGGCTAACGGAGCCTATCTGCAGCCTTCCTTCACACTTACATATAGTGGTCCCCTTCCTTGGTTTGTAACAGAATAGTCAAATCCTCCATCGTCAAAATTGAAGCTACCGCCAGGGGTGACATTCCGTTGGTAAACTTGCCAACAAAAAACGTCTCGTGTGTTCCCTTATTCTCTATCACTGGCCCTGCAACAGTGTTTTCCGTTTTGAAAATCGCAGGGTATCGATTACACAGAAATTCCGTGACTTGGTGCAACGCTTCGTTGCATGCTTCTTCTGCCTTGGGGAGGCATTGAACCACTATTGACCTTTTTTTATGGAGAAGTTCCATCCGTGTCTGGTGCTGCTCCTTATAACCCCTATCAACTGTTAACCAATTCTGGCGATCTAGTGTTCTCAAGCCCATCGTGATATGGTGCTTTGGCGTTCCCTTTATTTTTGTGTCAGGCTAAGGTGCCATTTGATCGAGGTCGGCCTCCTCCGGCGGTAGCGATGGTCTAGCATTATACAGCTTTCTGTACCAGGCCATTCCAGTCATCAAAACTAAAAGGGTTCCGGCAAGATTCCAAAGCAGCATCGCCATCTTGAGAGATAAGTACAGAGATCTCGATGTTTGCTATTGGAGGAAATGGGATGGAAGAATTGTGGTAGGGGCCACTACGTCGAGCATTATATCTGGTTTTAGATCGGGAAGGTCACCCTACTCATCTTGGTCTTATGCCATTCTCCTTCTCGTGATTTCCAGCAATGTGGTGTCTAGGAAACCTCCGAGGGCTGATCCTCTTTCTTTCCAACTCAAAAAGACTACGTATGCTAATATGGGAATTGCACCGAGTACGCTTAATCTAGGGACATTGGCAACTGTGGAGTTGCTGAACACTTCCACTTAAACTCCGTGCCCCGAGGATTCCGGACCATGCATAGATCATTTGACATTCTGGTTCGATTCTATGTCGTTGGAAAATACTGCCGCAGGACTTGGGCTGTAGAAAACAATTAGTAGCCTCCAGAGAAAGCCCAGATGTTTTCTTCCCCAGAATTTGCGGCTAGCGATTTAATGGAAATAGGCCATGCCAAACAGGGATTCTACGCCACTCTCCGCTGGACCATTATCCTGGGACTCTTAGCCAGTCAGGCGGCCAATGGCTCACAGTTGAGAATGAACATCTGGCCGTTTTGATGCAGGAATGTGCCCAAATATAGAAATTTGATACGAGCGCCAACCGCTGTTGACGCCACGACTGATCTCGGGCCTGGGCTGCGGTACCGTCCCCTCGGCCCTCTTCTTCTTCCGCTTCTCGTTCAATTGTGGGTGCTGCATGCTGGTGTCGGCAAGGCTGAACTTCGTTGTTTACGTCTTCTAATCAGCACTCAAACACCTGTCCTCTTTAGCGTCTTCTCTTCTCCACCTCTCACGAATTAGTAGCGCCTCAGCGTGCTGCCCCGCCTGCCAGCTTTTCATGCTTCACTTGTCATGAGATAGGACAGTTCACACCCCCTTGTTTTCGAAATGGTCTGGAGCGTCTGGGGAACCGACGATGCCTGGAGCTAGCTGCGCTAAGCGTACTTTGATGAGAACGACACGTCTCTGAGCAAATGCAGGATTCGTTCACACTGCTGGGTTGTGGGTATGATCCCTCAAACTGCACGGTAAACGCAGTTAATTATTGGATTGAAAGAGATCCTTGTGTCTTCCTACACAATCCTGCATTGTCCCCACATCAAGTGGAGCCGCTTCCTTAAAATAGTTCAATGATCGCTCCCCTGGAAGCATGCAAACCTGGACAGACAATGCAGGTATGGTCTGGGCTGCACAAAAGGCTTGTCCTGTACACTTCACATCACTTCTCCACTCCATCTGCACATGTCGGGCGCTAATATTGAAAAACTCCAGCTTTTCCTTTTCTGCCCTCACACAGTAGTATGTATTATTAATTAGTGCCTAGGACTTAGTACCTCCTCATGTGAACGTTTTTTTTGTCGTGATCTTTTCCCTCTCTGTCCTCTCAGAATTTGTAGACTACTACATACAAGTACTGCTCTGGTCCGCCTGACTACACCACCTGAGCAGTACAAACATACAGACAGACAGACATATTACTGCATACCAGATCGAACCTCAAAAGTTTCGAGTCACATGACCGTCGTTATTGGCGGAGATTACGGAGTACTTCAACTTCTTCAAGGGAGTTTTTTTATTACCCGAAGTTTAGGTTGGTGCAGCCACTCCATATCGGTCCGGCCCGCCCGCTCTCCACGCCTGCTGTCACACAAAACCCATTTTTTCCCCAGACCCTAGGGAAAAAGGAGGTGTGTACTCGGTACTACCGCTCTTCGGGTATGATGAACCAGTACCGAGAGCTTGCCAGTAGACATTCAGGCCTTTGAGGAAAGCCCGTCCTACATACATAGCAAGAGCGTAGGAGTAGTATGTACCTCCTCCTACTACCTAATGTATGTCGGTACTTTGTGTACGTTAGTAATACATATATAGGTGCTTTACTGTAAGCAGCAGGAGAAGGAGACGGTTGCATCGTGCGTGTCTGGGTTTGTGGGGCCTTGTGTGACATGTCACATCTGGGAGCGCTCCGCTGGCGGCTCAGCTTGCTCACTCGGATCAAGGTCTTCAGATGCGAAGGAACGAGAGAGGCGCTCCGTGCGTGCGGTTGCGATACATACCATCAAGCAAAATAAAAAGTGACGGTGGCGGTCACGCTGAGTTAGGCCAGATTCTGCGACACGATTCTTTGTGGAGATGGAAGATGGAAGTTAATGAGCATTGGGTTTCTTGGATACCTATCATGGCCATGAGAAGTCCAAACTATTGCTTGCCCGAGTATGCCATGAGATGTTGTACCAGAAGAAGGGAATATCGTTGAAGAAAAAGCAAAAGGGTGATAGAGGAAAACGGGAGGTATGATAAAATGTGCGCGAAGATATTCCAATCGTGTGGGGTAACTAGGAAGGTCAAAAAAATTGTCAATTCCGTGAAAAGAAATAGAATATATGAGACGGTGAGATTCGGGAAAAAAGGCGAGAGGGCGACAAGAACTGAAATCTTGCTAGCTGCCAGGGGAGGGTATTATGCAATTTTGCGCACTAACGAGATTATCTCAAAACAGGTGAATATGAAGTGAGCGAGCTGGTGTGGACCACTGTGGGTGACAGGGAAGCGGTGAATTATGAAAAATGTTTCTATCTCAGATTTTTTGATCCTGCTCTTTGCTTCAATTGCCAGAAACTTGACCGTCCTTTTTTCCAACACATTGCAGAGATAGCGGGAGGTTGAAGCCCAGGAAATTGTTCACGTATACGACGAATGGCAATCATCTAAACTTCGCAGTGCAACGGCCCATGACCTCACCCTGACAGACCAGTTCTGCGCTAAACTCACTGCCGTCAAGCGTAAGGTAGATGTCAAAGTAGACACGATAGAATGTTCCATTTGGCGTATCCATCCTTTCGAAGTCCTTCTCGAGGTTTTTCCGCGACAGATCTGACGTTAGTGTAACGACCTCCTTGATACCTATAAGACAATAGCGTGTTAGCACCAGTTTAGAGATACACCGTTGCGTCAAGAGAGAAAGAACATATACTTACGGGGATCTTTTGTGTATTCAGGGCAAACGTCTTCGTCACAGGCGTACAGGACGTCCTCGTACATTAGAGTAGCACCTGGGGCTACCTGACGGAAGAAGCTGACTTTGACGGGCTCGCCAACCTTGACACGCTCGCCCTTTTGGACGAAAATCTGTCGTGTGTACTTGCATCGATCTTTACCGTCAAGACTAGGCACACGGTACGCTTCTGGGTGATAACCTTCCTTGAAGGGTTGAAGGGTGGCCATCAAATAGTGACGACGAGCAACGCGCGACGTAATGACACGTTCCGTGATACCGGCGGTAACAGCACCTTTGACAATTGCGGCAACAGAGTCCATGGGACGCACAACCTTGGATTGGTACTGCGGAGGCACATGGAGCTTGATCTGCTGGAACAGGTATTCCGAAGCACCAAAGCCACCGACGATCAGGATATTCTACAGGAGCATGTCAACATCATCGTTTATCCCACACGAGAGGCGGAATTGGGCTTGTAGACCCACCTGCAATGGCCTGTTCTGTGCTTGAATGGCGATGATCTGGTTACGGACAAGTTCGATGATCCTATTGACGACCGGCTCGAAGCACTGCAGAATTTCTTCGTTGGTGAACGTCATGTATCCCTCCTCAATTCCCGCTTCGGGGAAATCGGCCTCGATACCGACATCAACCGCCCACTTCTGACCGTTATTGCGGAAGTCTGCCTTGATACGGTTCTCAAAGTCCATGATACACTTGGCGTAAACCTTCCCTGCAGTCCTGGATCCATCCGGCAGTTTCATCTTGCGAATCTTTGCACGGAGAATGTTGCTGAAATTTCGGTTCAGGGCAGTCGAACCACATGAATCACCGGAACCAGCGGTACACTCGCAAACACTGAATGGGTTCTCTTCCTCAACCTCGTAAGCAATCAGGTCGACCGTTCCACCGCCGCAGTCAACGATCAGGATCGCGTCGTGAACCTTGAGGTTGAGCAAACCAGTCTTGGCACAGAACATTGCTGCCGCCTCGGGCTCTGTGATCAAAGTCAGGCGATTATCGTTCTCATCCCGGAGGAACCCAGCTTGGATGGCAGCCGCGCGCGTGGCGGCCTTGGCTGCATCGTTCCAGATGGCCGGGACGGTCAGGAAGTAGCGAATGTTGCGCTCCTCTCTGGTGAAGACTTCACCAAGGGTCTTTTGCAACTGATTTCGCATCGCACCGCGGAGTTTAAATAGATAGTCCGCGGCGACGTCAATCTCGGATTTCCCAGGTGGCAATGGGGGGAGGTTTATCGGGTCGATGTACGTGTTCCCTGATGTCATCAGTTGTAGCTTGAACCACTCCACTTTTTGGACACCCTGCTTGGGGTAACCGGTAGGCGCGAGGGCGTCTGCAATATCCGGGCCCCATCCGACAACCTTCTGATATTGATCATAGTATAGGACAGTGGGGATCTAGGAACAGGTTGGTTTGTGCATCAGTGAAGGATTGGCTTAAAAAGGCTGAACGGTCGTGAATAGCCAACACATGACACACCTTTTGTTTTGTGTGAGTTCCAGCGCCAGGCCACTCTGTGATTATGTCTTCCTTTGCTTCGTTGTTTGTTGCAAAGGCATAGGCGACACCAGAAAACGTCGTTCCAAAATCGATGCCGACAATCAGCTGAGCCTTTCTCTTTCCCGCCGCATCCAATTCACCACCATGTTGCGGCCTCCCAGGATACTGATTGACTGGCGGATTGTACGGCGGCTGAGGGTGAGGGTATCCTGAGTATCCAGGCGGTTGAGGTGGTATGGGGGTGTGTTGCTGAGGGTAGCCCACGGCCGTGTTGATCGGGGGCGGGTGGTGCGCCAACTGCTGCTGGGCTGGCGGCGGCAACGGGCTGTTTGGCCGAACCCCAGGGTTATACGTGTAGCTCGGGGGGCGACCCAGGTGGGTTTGGTTATTCATGGGCAGATTGGGACTGGAACCGTTGGCGGGCGAAGGAGGAGACGGGGAAGCCGCGGTGTTCTGGTTTGAGGAGAGATTGGTGCCGCTCTTTCGTCGTGATCCGAAGCCGAAGGATTTAAATCGAGAGCTCATGAGGTCCATCAAAAGAAAAAAAAAGGGGGGGAGGGGGATCGTTGGGCGTGCAGGACAGGATCGAGGAGCGGCGAGACGGCGTCACAGCGGGGGTGCCAAAAATAGGGGAGAGCAGCAGAGCACGACAGAGAGGAGAGTTGGACTGAGGGGGTTGGTGGTGATGGTGATGATGGTTGTCAGGCAGGATTCCGGCTGGCAAGGCTGTCGAGCGGCAGATCAAGCGAAAAGACGGGGAGCGGTCGAGCAGCAGTCGTGGGGTCACAGCCAGCAGCAGCGACAACCCTTCCGGTGGACGGAACGAGTTCGACGGGCTGCGCGAGAGGCACCAAGGTCACGTTACCGTCAGCCGCAGCGGGGGTGAATGTGTAAAATACGAAGCCAGAAAACCGACCCGTGACGCTTCTCGAGAGATCCCAACTGGTCGTGTTCCGTCAGTGAACGAGTCCGAGTGATACGAAGAAGACGTGGAATTTAGACAGCGAAGCCGACACAGCAAGGTGCCAGTGTATCTTTCCATAGATATCTGAATGGAAAGACTTCAGTCGACCACTTTTTCTTGGACAGCCTGACAATGCTTGCCCGATCCTTTTAGTCTTTTTTTTGTTAGGCGATGGAAGGCTGCATCCATCGTCCGTCCATTGGCCCACGCAAATTACGTGACATTTCAAGGACCAAGCCCCCAGCAGCTCAAAGATGGCAGAGCCGCATGACAGGCTGGAATTCATGATGGGTCGCTTCAATCAGTGCGACGAAGACTCCAAGCAACAAAGACTGTGCAATCCAAGTCCCACTCTGGATGAAAAGAAAAGCATGTTCAAACCATCAAAGAAACCGAGGACAATCCTACGCCACAACAAGATCGCTGGATGTCCAACGAGACACGATCAGGATTGTCGGTGTGGAGGCAACTTGGGTGTGTCTGGTTCAGGAAACTCGATGCATGTCCAGTGAACTCACCAGAGGGGGCTGTGAAATCTTCCACACGATTCGCCGTGACTCCATTTTCCCATGTCCACTCCGTGGAATGAAGGTCCTCCTGACGGGCATTGACAGGCCGATCGCGATTCTTCGTGATCAACCAAGCCACAAAGGGCTGATGGGACTTCCTAAACGGAGACTTCGCTTTGACCCTCGAACCAGACTTTATCGCAGGCTCAGCCACAATGAACTGAGCGCCATATTGCGCGCACGGTAAAACAGCACGAAAAGACCACTTAACTACAAAATCTCCGTAAAATGCTATCATTAGATGGTATAAATATGAACACTGCCATTGACACTGCTGCTATTACTACTATTAGTATTTGATGGGAGACCTCTACTACTATCGTAATGTTCAGGGTGTCGTTGAGAGTTTGGGCATGAAACTAGCATGCCCAGAGAACTTGGATGGCCATTGGTGTATGAGGGAGATTTATAGGGGGACAACTGGTTTTGCTAGGGGGACAACACCGCTAACCCATATTGACATCGCGTGAAATCCCCAAACACCAAAATTTGTATGGTAAAAATTCCATCGTCATGCTTCGTACGGACTTACCTAGCTCAGCTTTCTGCCACCCGATCAGCCGCGTGATGCGCGTCGAGCAGCGACGAGGCTCAGGAGTCAGAACGCTCAAAACGGCAATAAAAAATAAAATACAAAATCAACACTCAATTCAGTATTAATACATACTGAAAAGAACAGCCCCCGCAATGGCCTGGCAATCAAGGCTCAGTCACTTCTCTCTCTCTGGCCTGCCGCTGTTCCCTTTTTGCAGCCCTTTTTGCAGGCCTCTCTGCAACCAGTGACTCGCGCGCCCTGATTTCTTGCTGCAAATCCTGAGCTCCTGCCATCGCTCGCCGAGTAGCAGATGGAAGGAATCCAGCATACTCTGCCATCAGAGGATCCAGATGAATAGGCAGAAGAGGGCCATCTCCATAGCGCTCTTTATAAGCGGCCATGATCTTCTCTTCTTCAAGATGAGCGAAGCGGTCTTTTGCTTCATTTGTTCGCCTAAAATTGTTAATCCATCTGTCACCCTTTACCCACACGGCTTGCACCTCAGGGGGGTCGCGCGGGTTAGGGCCATCAAGATCCTCTCGGGCTTGACGACGCAGCGGCGACGGGATCTGATGGCGAGGACTGCCAGGCCGACTGCTAGGCAGGAGCATGGCCATTATTTCATCTGTCTCTGCTTGTGTCCACTCATGCGGTTCTTTTAGTTCCAACCAACGTGTTGCTGGACGGTCGAAAGGACGCTGGCGCTTGTAAGCTGAAGAGGAGGGGGAGGAAGGCATTCGAGCGTGTTGAGAGCCTGTCAAGCAAGTAGCTAGCCAGCCAGGCCCCTTACATTTGCAGAGCGAGACTGCCAAAAGCAAATATGACTTGCCTAATTGGGTAGTAATGCGAGACCGCAGACGAGTCATTTTTACTGGGAGCGTCGGTGTCAGGAGAAAGCGGTGTAAGTCCGTACGAAGCATGACGGTGGAATTTTTACCATACAAATTTTGGTGTTTGGGGATTTCACGCGATGCCAATATGGGTTAGCGGTGTTGTCCCCCTAGCAAAACCAGTTGTCCCCCTATAAATCCCGGTGTATGAGTGCTTACATGCGCCTTCTTGATAGGAATGGACAGAGTAGTCGGAACAGGTGAACGCCTCGCACCGGCCGCAGATGAGGTGCAAGCTCAGGCTTTGGTAACCGGCGGACAAGGTTGATTGGCCTTGCGGTCAAGCCACGCCATGTGATTGGGGTTTCGTGAATGAAAGTTTCATCTGTTCAGTATCTTTTCCCCGAAAGATTTTCGAAATGCAAGGGCGTACAGATGAAGCGCATCTGAATGCGATGGCTGGATGCGTGGTCGCCTACTTTCTTGCTCCCTGGAGCGGAGATACGGTGCTAAGATGCCCTCTGGTCTCTTCTTTTATTGAGCAAGATACCTCTACCAATGCATGGACCTGCCTGCATGGGCCTTTGAGAAGCATAGCAGCCTTACAGCACGTTCGAGCTATGTTTCACAGGGGATGGAAAGCACAGGTGAAAACGCTCTCCCTTCCGTCGAGAAACCCTACTAGTCTGTTGGTATAATCTTCGTGCGAAGATAGACAGACCCGATACGTTGTCAGATGGACAGAGAGGAAGAGCGACTTGACCACGAATGCGAGTCCTTGGATTTCTATCAAAACTTACTCCGATGATGCAGTGAACTATACTCGTCAATTTCATCATTTTCGTCGTAAAAAACGAGCGCCAGTGAAATCGACGACCGCTATTGGGTTTTCACAGCAACCCAGTGTGACGGTCTGTAGATGTTCTGCAACATGCTTTCCCTATCCTGAATGTAGCCGCATTCACGGATCTGCTCATCGTGTTTTTGGATTCTGAATCCCATGGTTTCGATTAGCTGGAAGATCTCCTCTTCCGCCAACTCGACGCCTCCGGGCTCAGCGATGCCTTGAAATTCCTTCTCGAACTCTTCGTCGTTGCCACTCTCGACTCGGGATCGGGAATTGCTGCTGACCGGCCTGTCTTCGAAATGCCATAGCAGAGGCCCGATATTAATCCACATTCCTCCAGGCTTCAGACAGTTATGGATTGTCTCGATGTATCGGACCAGATTAGGGGCCGTGTCGATGAAAAAGACAGTTGCGACAGCGTCGAAACTCTCGCTTTGTGATGGGGCACCGTAGAGAACCAAGAAATCTGCGGCCGTCATACTCATGGAGCCGAGGGGTGGTTCATCGCCTCTTGCAGAAGCGGCTCTCCGCTCAGCCATTGCGGTACCAGGATGCACGTCTGGGATCATCACTTTCTGTAACTGTTGTTTTCTCGACTTTAGGTTGGAGAAGTGAAGGGCGAATGGATAGAGGGCATGTTCGTCCTTGCCCTGTGTGTGGTTTAGCACCCAACTGCTAGCCAATAACTGGTGGTATGATATCTCATTCCCCTCCGCGAAGTAGCCAGCCATACAAAGATCGAAGACCAGTCGTCCTAGCCCAGCACCGGGAACCAGGACTTTGGTCGCCGGTGGCGGTCGTTCGCCAAAGTGCTCTCGCAGATCATCCAAAACAGGCTTGTAACAAGCTTCACGTTCATGATATCCTTCGGCGCTCCAATCACGGTAAAATTGACGTATTGTTGAGTTGGCTTTTCCGACATCTGCGGCCGTAGCCTTCCCATGCCAGTTCCTCGGGTCACCTTCGTCCGGGTTAGCTGCAAGGCCAAACGAACACAGGGCGGAAGACAGGATAGAATCCGCGATGTCTGCATTACTATCAATGGCATCGTCGACCTGGTTTAGGGTATCCAAAAATGAAAATGGAGGAGCAGCCAGTTTTTGCCAGTGAGATGACGGCAGAGCATAGAAAGCCTGACGTCTTCGGTGAGTTGCATTGCGATGTGCCATTCGGCGATACTGCCTACATTAGACGTTAGTCTCAGCATATGAGCGGAGGCTACTTGATAGCCGATTTCTCCATCAACCAAATCACAAATTAAATCAGTACTTCAGCATATAGAAGCAAGGTAAACGAGCGCCTATCACCAAATTCCAAACAAACTATCACCGATTACCTGTAACAATTGATCCAATTGTGATATTGCAGCAAGGAAGGCGGCGAACAAGTGCAAAGGCACCATAAATTGGACAGAGGAGAACCAAAAAGATTAATCAAAAGCATACCTGAATGAGTCTAGGGCAGCAAAGAGCACCCGTCGCTCCTCCTGATCGTGCAGAGGATCGTAATCCCCTGCCCACTCTTGCTCTTCGGCCCATTCTTTATTATCCTCCGCCATAAAGAACTTAGAACTCAATAGTATCTGTAGATGTAAAAATGGTCTAGTAGATCTGTAGATATTTAATTACTTCTGTGTCTTTACTGCCTATATCCGAAATAATGGCGATCTTAAAGAAAAAAAAAGATGACGAGTTCAAACAGCCTGATGTGTTGAGATCTTGATATCAGCTAAGATTTGTCAGCAAACATCATGTGACCATAAACGTGGTTTAACTGCTTAGTCGCCTCCCATTGGTCAGTACTTTGGGCACTGTCCCATGCAAGATCCTGCCTTTTCATGTTATTCTTGACGTGCTAACTTGCAGCCCAGGCAGGGTTCATCATCACAAGGTGAAGCAAAAATCACCAAAGATCTGAAAAGTGATTATTCAATTTTGTTAATCATTGCGCAAAACACCTCCACTATCATATTTTCTTGTCAAACATGTCTTCCGAAGCACACCCTTCTGCATGTACGCCATCGTTGGCGCCCATCGAAATATCTTTCTTGATGCCCAAATCTATTTTTACAAATGTTCACATCCATCTGACGTTTCTTGCTACATCAGCGGTCGTCTTCCTGACCACAACGGCAGTAGGAGAATCCGTTGGAACAGTAAGGCCCATGGGGAGTTTTGTTTATGGGATGCCTGATGTATGTATCACTGGCAATCTGGGAAGTTCATGAGACAATTCCCAAGAATCAAGTGCTACTTGAACATTTCTGTGTGCCAGGGTGGCGACTCTGAACATGTCAGCATCAAAATGCCCAAGGGGCTGTGCAATTTTTTGCCCCTTTTGTGCCGCTCCTGGCGATTTGCCGTGAGTCTTGAGCCGGTCAATGGAAATCCCCGCATTTCCCCGGATACATCCCTCCACCATCATTTCAGCACGCCTTCAGCTCGTTAGTCCTCGAAGAAACTCATTGTGGCTTAACTAACGGCTTTTGCCTTTGGTCGGTCTAGCGCACCAATCCTGCCAATACTCTCTGTACAGTTCTTTACTCTGTCCCCTCGACAATCGATTATGCGACACGTATGGCACGGATCCTAGCCCGACGAATGCAGATGCCTGTGTATGTGGGGTGTAGCGTCGATTTTTCAGGGTCCACTGTGGAAGAAGAGACAGCAGGCCTTACGAAGATCGTGGAGACCATCCTCAGCAAGTGGGAAGAATTTAAGTGAAGCCGGAGACCTGATTGCGGCGGCATGATTACCGAGAATAATGTAACTCTACTGTCTCCAGAGCCCGTGCAAGTTCGTCAATGAGACTCCTCAGCGTTTCCCTCTACTACATTGCACGGAGAACAGAGTATACGAAAGTAATTTTCGACTCAGCCTGGGCGGGCTTTGTGATCATCCCTTTCAATTTACCCGGTGAAACGATAGGGCTTGTTCTCGATTATTCGACTGCCGACACGGAATAATAAACTTTCTGGAAAACCCTGAAGAAGAATTGTAATTTGGCTTTATCGAAGCCAGCCGCGGCGCTGCTGCGGTGGTAGTTTCAATCTTGTCTATGCGTCTTCTGGTGTGGGAGCTGAAAAGAAGGGAACTTCCGCCACTACTTGTCACATTTTAAAGTCAGATTCCCCCTCCCCCACCCAAAACAAATCAAATCGCGATAGCAACCAGGTGAAAGGACAGACGATTACATCTTTCTCCGTAAGCTCAATTTTCTTGCCTGTGAGGAGGCTGAGGTGAAGCCAGGGATCCCTTGCTCTCCTCCCAGTCGAGAATTCCGATGCGGACAATCGACGTATTGCTTCGGACCTTCCAACAATCCATGGATCCGTCCCGTCTGGATGAAGCCCGACGAAAATTCCAGGTGTCACTCATGGGAACCCCTGACGTTTCATATGCAGGAAATTCATTCAGATGTCCTCCGGCTGAAGACGACAACAACCTCCCGGCCCGAGGCTCCGGAGATTGATCCGAACGTTCTCGTCCAATCAGTGACGCGTGGGGCTTTGCCCCAGAACGTCGACCTGGTTTGAACTTCCATTCTGCCGGCAGTCGGCTTCATGAGCTGATGAGACCAACTGGAAAACGACCGATCTCTCTCGAGCGAATCAAAGCAGTTGTTTGGCATGTGCAGACCCGAAAGGAGCGGGGAAGTGACACTGTGACAGGTTTGGCCGTGAATTGGCCAATTTCTTCTGCTGCATCGTCCATGAGGACTCAACCTTGTTGAACACAGTTGCCTGTTTAACTTTCCCACCATAAGGTTCGTTCAAACCGTGATTCGTAATTTTCACCTGCCTCCCTTTTCATAGGATTCTGGAATCGTGTCAGTTTCAGGGGCGCTGCTCATCACTGGGCGAGTTTAGGTATTGCTCGTGGCTTGCCAGACAGAGCTGACACGAAGAGTCCTGATTATTTTTCGTTGTTTCTTTTTAATCAGAAAAAAAAAAAATATAACTATATTTTAAAAAATTAGACCACGACGGACCCAATGCTGATGTTGCAGAGAGGGCAGCGCACTGACCAAGACCCCACATGGATAAGTCGTATATGACCCGCATAGACTAGCAGCCCGTAGCCAGGGTGACAGGAGAAGTTCGGCGAGCGGCCAGCTTGCGGGGGCGGCCGAACAGTAACGTCGATGTCCTCAGAAGGCGTGGACATGCTGACGAGATGCTGACCAACGCGCCATCTGGGGAAAGCAGCCCACGATCCCACCATTCGGGTTGCGCAGCGAGCGATCGTTCCTGGACCGCGGCTTGGCAGCTCGGGTGATCAAAGGCCGTCTTCGGATTTGATTTGATGTTGGGGAGAGTTCAACCTCTCACAGAAGAGCCGTGAATACGAGGGCCTGCAACGACTGCCAACAGGCAAGCCCACTCTGGTGGTGTGGGACGGTGCGCACGACAGCAATTACGCCAAAATACTAGTTAAGAATAATGATACTGATGATGCACAGGACGACAAGGAGCACAGATTCGCTCAAGGATATTGCCTTGCAGCGATGACAGGTATCTCCTAGGAGAAATGCCACAGCTCTCTCACGTGTTTGTGTTTTGACGGCATGATTGAACGTCGAGCCAACCTGTGACTCTCATCCCGTCAAGCAGAAAACAGCTTTACAGGGAGATGCCCCAATGCCTTCTGGACTTGGAGAATCTCTCTATGCAACCCTGGAATAATTTGCTGGCGTACCGGTTACGTGCTGCACGGAGACTTAGGTCTCTGGACACTGCGAAGATTCAAGTGCGTTCGTTCTTCTCAGATCAACATGGTCACGCTCAATCTTGTAAGGGAAAGACAATTGGTTATACTCCAAGAAGCGAATTACCAACCCCACTCTTCCAGAAAGAATAATCACAATAATGATTGGTGGAGTTCCTTCGTCTGCAAGGCGCCTTTGAACCTCGTATCGAACAGGACAGTGCGCAGACAAGGCGGCAAAGGCACCAACGCTCCCCCAGCATCTCACAAAGTAACATTGACGTTCCGAGTTTTGAGAACCAACAGGTACAGTCTTTGACATCTTGTTATTTGTCCAGGATGCAAAGCGATGGAGAACAATCCTGGTCTTGACATTGACCGTAATAAAAATTGGGCAGCTGTCCAGGGTCCCGAGTTGTGTGCCTGCACGTTTCTTCAGTCGTATTATTTTCTTAGGGTGGTTGTGTTTCTGCTCCGTGCTGTAGGCCTACTATGTATGACACTGCGGGAGCGAAGGGCCCAACCTGGCCAAACTCTCGCTTCAACGCTAACCGTGACGAAATTGATCAGCAAGAGCCAAGTCAACCAGCGGCGTCGGAAGACGCTCCGTGTACACATGAAGTTTCTGGAGTGAAGATCCCTGTGGAGCCCGACCAGGACAAGGATCGAAATTGGCGGACTGGAGTCGCGTGGGTTTTGAAGCTCCTCGACTTACCACGATGGGCGCCATGAGACCGCGATCCAACCATCGATCCGCCCATCCATCGCTTGCTAAAGGGCACAGCCACGCCGAACTTTGAACAAGCGAATGTGCGCGTAACTCCTCAGCTCCGAGAGAAACCGGCGTCGCCACCCATGTCGCAAACTCTGCAAAAGTCTTCGCCTTCCAGGGCGGAGTCTAACGACGACTCTAGATGGTGATGACGAGCAGACAGGGTTGATGTCAAAGACTCCCGACTTTTCTGTTGACTGTGAGTCTGTCACACCGTCGGTTCAACCCTAACCGAACCACATTCAAGTCTCCGATTTCCAGACACCAATGAAACGTCATTCTTTTGACTGACATCATCCCTGTCTAGAGCAGGCCACGGAGATCAGGGAGACGCATCCACCTGGGATGGTTCCGGTCTGGGCCGGAATGGTCCTCAGACGTCTTAAAACTCCTTAGAACACCGGCCTATCCCCAACGACCGCCTACTTCCAAACCTGTAGAAATTAGGGTTAAGAGTAGTTTCGTTGAAGAAAGTGTTTTCCTCGACAAGTCTGACCGAGACAACGGCCACACCCCAGCCTTACCTGCTTCGGCAATTCGGGGGATGGTCTTCGTTGGGAATCGGGGACAATAATGATCATTCACACGCAAGTGGACACACTGCGGTTTTCTTTTCTAAAATATCAATCCAGAACATATCATTTGTCACATCACCAACGACAGAAGCTACGGGGTTGGTAAGTGATAAACGCTCGAAACACCACTACTGAAGAGCCCGTCACAACTCAAATCTACCATTGTATACCAAGTACTCCGTATATGATTTTCCGATTGTTGTTCAAAATACGGGATGGCCCACTTTTGCAGGTTTTCCGAATTTTCTTTGCCGTTTCCATCTTTGCTTTTTTTGCCCTTGATGAGTCTGGTCTTGAGCGGCCGGCCGAGACAGGGGCGGCTTCACGCTATGACTCTGATATTCATGATGATTGCTGTTGTTTTCTCGTCGTATGGCCTTTGCCCAACACCTGATCCAAAGTGTTTCAAGATTTTGAGACCCACGAGCACCTGTGACTTGATAGTCACTCCTTAGCATCCATACCTCGCTAACGATGGATTCTGATTGAGCGAAAACACTGATTGGCCATAACCTCGGTAACAGGGCATGCCTGCTAAGATTGACATCCCTTTCGGTAGTCTACGCCGGTAATATTTTGTCTCGTGTATCATTGCAGCTGCGCCTGGGCGGCCTGGAAAACACCCGAGAAGAAGGTTGCGGCCCCGCGACAATTTACTTTGGCCGCGTCAATCCCTGACAAGTCGACGACAACCCCCCAAAAAGTGACCAGTGACGAGACAACCCCCGGTTCATCGAGCCAGCCGCACGCCAAAAAAGGATCTCAGGGTTCCTTCGACCTCTCTTTTTCCTTTTTCTTTTTTTTCTTTTTTTGATTCTTTTTTTCTACTCCCTCTTACTGGTTTCCCTTGCGGGCTTTGACCTGGCCTTCCTCCTCCCTCAGCCGTTTCCAAGCGCCAGCAGAACGATGGTAACTTTGACCGCTGTCTGCGGGAGACCTATTATTGTTTCTTGCCCGAAACCATTTTCTCAAATTGCCTTGGAGCTCTGATAATTGGCTCTATGCCAGCAGCGGAAGCAGCTAAGCAGAGAGGAGGCTTGAAGGAATGAATAGATAAAAGTCTGGTATCTACGATGCAGACTCCATATCCGCGTTCGCCTCCAACTCAGGCTCAACATGCCGGGATATATGAGCCCCCGGCGCAAAGACCAACTCTGAGTTCCAACCCTCTGGCGCAAGATCGAGGAACTCACGGTTTGAAAATCCCACATCTACTCTACAACCCTGCCCCTCCTCATCCGCAGGGATCAAACGGCCCTCTAAGTTCGACATATCCTCGCCCGTACGAAAGCAATTCGACGGCAGAAAAGCCTGGCATGATAATGAACCCGCATCGATCCAATGAATCGGCCCCAGAGCATCCAGTGAACAGTCATATGATGGCGCCTAGTGGACAACAGCCTCAGAGAAGGGCTTACAGGCAGAGGAGAAAGGACCCAAGTTGTGACGCATGCAGGGAAAGGAAAGTGAAGGTACAACAGTTGGTATTTTCCCGGCATTTGGCCCTCCATGCCACTAATCTTCACCCAGTGTGATGCATCGGAATCGTCGAGTTGCACGGAATGTTCGAATCGCAACGTAAAGTGTCTTTTCACCAAAGAAACAAATCGGCGCATGTCCTCTATCAAGTTCGTAGTTCCCTTCCTCTCCTTGCCGGGGCTGTCGTTCTCAATCTAATCGGGGTGGGCAGACAAGTGCAAGACCTCGAACGGCAGTTGGCGCAGGCCCGACAACAGCTAAACCAGCTCCGTTCGGGCATTCCAAAGATCGACAGCTTGATGGACCCCGACATTTCTCGCGGGGACGAAGCGCCAAAGATTCCAGATGTTGGCAATCGACCGAATCGTCTGTCCGCGCCTACCTCAAGCCACAATCTGTCTAATGCTTGTGCGAAAATGAGCCTTTATGGCCAGGGTCTCATCAATTTCCCACCTGCCCCGTCATATATACCCCGGCAGCAAATCCTCACAACGGATGCGCCCGCTCTTCCTCCAGCGGGCACTGTAGACGCATTGTTAAGATCGTATTACTCATGCGTCCACTCCGTGTTCCCGCTTTTTCACTGGCCCACTTTCATGAATGATTATGACCGGATCCGTCGGACAGGCTCCTTCCGCGGCATTCCCCGCGGCTGGGTTGCTGCTTTTTTCTCCACTCTTGCCTGTGGATCACTACATACCCTAGATTCTAGCTTGATAGCCAAGGGCAAGGAGTGTCTTCAAACCAGCGTGAGTCTCATTGACTTATGGCAAGACAACTTCACGGTGGAACAGGTTCAGGCTTCGGTACAGATCAGCATGTTCCTCTACGAGTTCAATTTGAAGTCTGCCAGCTGGGTTTGGGTGGGATCTGCTGTGAGGATATCCCAAGACTTAGGACTGCATATTCAGTATGGCCCGTGGACGCCTCTCGAAGCAGAGATACGAAGACGGCTGTGGTGGGCAGTGTATGTGTGGGAACGGTAAGGCTTCA
>FQSS02000512.1:0-27625 GCA_900128795.2 Malbranchea cinnamomea
ATTCGTTGTTCAACCAGGCTGCCGTACGATCGCTTTAACACGGCGAAAACACTCACATCCAAGAGCTGTAGAAGATGTGATGAATGAAGCGGCATATAGAGAGGAACTATGTTCTTCTCCGTACAAAGTCGATCGAATTCAGGCGTAAGAAGGCTTCCATGACCATCCAGAATAAGCAGGGCATGACTGCCCCTTCTTCGTACGTTCACAGTCTGGATGAACAACTTTGTAAGCCATGGTTGTAACGTCTTGAATATCGGCTTTGGAGCTCCGTACGGCGCTTTATTAGGCTTGAAACCCAGTTCTTGCCGACGNNNGGGGGGCGGAGGAGGTAGGATCTCGTACGGCAAGGAGATGATTCGCCATATTTTCAATAAAAGCAGGTCTAGGGGGTAATTCTCGTTTGGCCAGGTCCTGCACCCATTGAACCAGTATCTCCTCTTCAGCTTCGGTCAATCGGTGCGAATTTGCGCGTAGGATCGTACGTGAAGGGCGGCCCTTCAATCGGTAGGCAAGCGTAGAGTGTGGAACATCGTACAGCTTCGCAGCTTCACGAATAGAGGCAATTTCTTTATTTTTCAAGGCAGAAATTGCAAGCTCGATCTTTCCCTCTATTTCCAGAGATGTTTTTTTTATTTTTATTGCGAATTGGTGGCATTCTGACGCGTCAAAGCAGGTAGATTGATAAATTCGTTGTAGAAGTGAATTTCGTGTCCCGCTCGGTTGGGAATTACGTTATCACATGCAATCATTCAATTTGAAGTTGGAATGATGAAGATTTAGTAAAAACATCAGTATATATTAATCAGATATAATAGAATAGTGAGAGGTTGAGGTGTGTACAGTGGTCTACCAATAGTGGTTGATGAGATGGTGTTCGATTTTTGACCCATCTCATGCTATTAGAGCTTCTGTAATTTGAGGGGTCAGGTTGTGGAACAGCCGTGTCATGACATCGTTATCAAGTCGATGCTATACATAACTACATGTGACAGATAAAGAGGGACCTCTCGCGGCGCTCGGTCATGCTCTGATGTTTACATCTTACTGATGGCTTTATTGGGCTTTTAAACTTGATGGATACTAATCATACAGTCGTAACCTCCTTCACTGATGTGGATCTAGACATTCTCCAGCACATAGACAACAGCCAGCTACTATACTTCTGTTGGCGGTCGCAAACATGCGCCAAGTGTCTGAGTTCCGCTGATTTTTGCAGCTGGTGCCCATTTGTAAGTCTTTCTTCCGTTTAGCATGCACAAGGCAGAGAAATGGTCTCACTGACATACGAACCGGTCTTTCCCGCAGTCGGGCACCTGTGTCCCTAACCCATCTCGCCTCCCGCTTCTGGCACCCATATCCAACGCCTCGATATGTCCCCTGGGCAGCAAAGAACGGTGGGAACTTCGCTCACAGCCTCTCGGTTGCAACGTCAGCACTCTCACGTTCCTGGCCTGTGTCATGTCTGTGCTTGGTACGCTTGTGCTCGTTGCGATGGGGCTCATAGTGAGAGAGTTCGGAGCCTGGGCTGTGAGAAGGGCAGGCAGACGAAAAGTGCTGACTTCCGATGCTACTGATGCAGGCGTTTCCCATGGGAATGCTTTTCGGTGGGCTGGAAGATTTGGCGGTGATAGATGGAGGAGGCTGGGACGGCGGCGGACAGTGGTGGGCGCCTTAGTTGGTGAACGGAGTCCACTTCTAGGATGACGCAGTTCTAAGACTCGATTGATACAACGGCTCAACTACGGTTGCTTTCCAGAAGGAGTTAGTTCTCTTGGGTGAGGATGGTCGACCTGCACTATTGAAGATTCGTTGTCCACGTGAAAAACTTCTAAAAGGGCAAAGCGTCATAATTCATCGTCTGGTTTATTGATGCTTTTTGTCTCGGCTTTAGATTTTGCTACCTCCCTCGACATCCTGGTGAACAGGAGTCGGTGAACAGGAGTCATTGCCCGTCACGCCATTTTGTCTTCCTCATTTCGCTGCAGCCACCTTGCTGACCTTGTACTCCACAATTGTTGACTCGCCCTTGTTGTAGATGAAGTGACCAGCTCCGACATATACACCATTTTCCAAATCGGCATACCGCTCATCGCCAGTCTATTCGGATTGTTAACCGGGCGTTTTTGATCTGAATGAAATACTGAACTCAACAAACCTTGAAGGTGATATGGATGACTAGGCTCTTACGATCAGTGAAGGCCAATTAGCCGAAAAGAGGTGTCAGGGGAACGCACATGAGTGTCCATATGGTGTCACCAATGACTCTGCTTGGCCGCTGAGAATTTGGCCGAGTTCGGGAGTTACGTCCACCACGCCGTTGTAGTGGATATAGATTGTCTGGCAATGTCAGCTAGGATGTTCATGGGTCACTCGGTGGTGCCGAAAGTTGTTTGTGGATACTGACCGCATCATCGGTGGTCCTAACAGAAGGTTAGAGTGCAAACAATACATGATTTCAGGGACGGATCTCACTTGACCACGCCATGGGCGTCGAGTCTCAGCCTCTTCTCATCTGGGTCCATGTGGATATAATCATTCCCCTGGCCGATGAACTCGCCGTTGAGAGCTGGGGAGAAGCCGGATTCCCCCTTGACGTTCCCGCCAACAATCGGCTGATTGAGCAGCGTCAGAGTTGCCATCTTCCTTCGTGACTTCGTTGACTTCGGGACAAGATTGCAGGGGCATCATACAATGACCAGGAATCTGCATTTTCTTGAATTGCTTCCTGTGGAGGCGATGCAACTGTTGTTAGCATGCCTCATACTCCATCTACAATCGAATAAAAGGGCGATGTTTTCTCATACCAATGGGAGTTGGTGGCGCTATTTTGACCTATGAGCGTTCTGAGCATCCATGTGCGGGTGACATCACACTCACACCTCTACAATCTTCAACTTACCTGGACGGTGAGAGCTGGCTGGAGAGTCGGGTAGTCCGCCATTGTTTGATCGAAGTTAAGAACTTTGAACTACTATTTAAGGATAAGGGTTAGGCGAAGAATGAGGGGATGAAAAGAAAGCTCTGCGAACGCAGGCCATGCGGTTCTTTAAGATGCTTGAGTTCTGGCGCGATTGAGAGGGGTAAGTACACTCCATGCCAGTCAATCCCCATATCCGCTAGTTATTTAGCCCCTGTACGTAGACCCGTCCAGCCTTGAACTCAGGCGGGCAAGGTTTGGTTTGAAAGTTTCTGCCACAGCCCCTCCTTTTCTCTGCATCCTCGGAACGCGTCAAGGGAGGGATGGATGGACTAACACCTGTAACGATTCAGCTATAGAGTAACGTGCCAGTGCAGTTTTTCCGTGGCATCTCTCGGACAATCCATTATCTGCCGCCATCAACCGTGTCAATATTGAGTGGCTATTGGCTCATCGCTGATTTGCGTCCAGAGCCTTGAGTCCCAACGTTCACCTATGTGTAGACAGTGCGAGTAGCAGGAGTTTCTATTCCCCTCATTTCCCTCGACCCCGGCAGTAAAGATGTGAGCGAAATAGTAACTTCTTGCGGCTGCAACCACTATCTTTGTGAGACTTTGGACAGATGAGCCGTTGATCAGGGGCGGAAGGTCTCCTTTAAACTGAAGCGTTGGAAGAACTTAAGGACACTTCTACGGAGCACTCGTTGTACACATACATAGTACTAAGTGGTATAGAGTACGACTATTCCTGCCCTCGTCGGTCCTTGCGTTCAATTTCTCTGAATTCGAAATGGTTGTTGGAGAATCCGTCTAAAGAGTTCAGATTCTCTGGCCCAATGATTTTCCCTCATTCTTCACTGACTTGGCTCCCTTTTTACGGAATATCTCGTTATAATGAGAAACACACAAAGAGTCCTCAAGTCAAAGTATGTAGTTCTTCGTAGTGTAGCCTTGTCTCGGATGTTCTATGACGACATCATCATGTGTTGACCTTTTTTTCTCGGCGGCCAATCATGTGCATATGGAGCCTAAACAACTGGATCCAATATTAATACCCTCACTCACAGTTCAACAACACAAGATTGCTATCCTTCGGTCTCCGCAAGTTGCGATGATTATTTTAGGGTTCTAGTATCCCACAAGTCCATGGCGCGCTATTTTTCCTCAGCCTCATTTTCTTATGTCCTGCTCATTAACCCGGCAATGTGCTGAGCAGCCTCGGCATTGGCATTTGGACCAGAAGAGCACATCGGCATTGAACTGGCAAGGATGGCCAGATTCGTGCTGATCGCATGGTCCTTTATTTCATGTGTCGCTCAAGCCATCCCGCAGGGTCAGCATCCTCTGTCCAACTTGGAGAATAGTCATGTAGCTACCCCCGAGAAATTTGCGCGCAGGGCACTGCATGGGCGTTTCCTTCACATCACAGGTCTGTTCCCTCTATTACTGTAAAACACACTTGATACGGCTTAGTCTGATGTGACTGCTTAATTAGACATACATCCAGACTCTCACTATAAACTTCACTCGAACGCCGGCGCGAAACATGTCTGCCACAGTGGTTCCGGCGACGCTGGATATCTCGGCGCGCCTGGAACTGATTGCGATACACCCTACACTCTGGTGGACGCAACGATGGAATGGATACGGGAAAATCTCAGAGACTCAATAGATTTTGTCGTCTGGACGGGGGACTCAGCACGTCACGACAATGATGAGAACATTCCTCGCACCGAGAAAGAGCTGGTGCAGTCTAACGAGAAGATGGTTGAGAAGTTACTGGACGTATTCTCAGACGACATAACTGCTGCTAACGGTCACTCTCAAAAACGGCTCCGGATTCCAATCGTTCCCAACATCGGAAATAATGACATCATGCCGCATAATATCTTCAGGCGCGGGCCTAATCGGTGGACAAAGGCATTCGATCGCATCTGGAGACCGTTCATTCCTGAGGAGCAGCGACACACTTTTATTCAAGGAGGTTGGTTCTATGTCGAAGTCATTCCGAAAAAGCTTGCTGTCTTCAGCTTAAATACCATGTACTTCTTCAAATCCAACTCTGCGGTTGACGGGTGTGCGTACAAATCGGAGCCTGGATATGAGCAGATGGACTGGTTGAGGGTTCAACTTCAGCTCCTTCGAAAGAGGAAGATGAAGGCTGTTCTCATTGGACATGTTCCCCCCGCCCGAACAAATGAGAGAAAGTACTGGTATGGGTCGTGCTGGCAGAAATATGCGCTTTGGTTACAACAGTACCGTGATGTTATCGTGGGGAGCGTGTATGGGCATATGAACATCGATCACTTCATTATCCAGGATTTCCATGACTTGAAGATTGGAGGCAGTGAGGCTGGCTGGCTTGACGGGACGGATCGAGGCGACCAAGATACTTTTGGGAGCCTCCCAGAAGACACTATTAGTATCGAAACCAAAGTGGATTATCTCCAAAGTCTCAGGGACTTTTGGTCAAAATTACCTGTTCCGCCTCCTGGGTATTCCCATCCTACCCTTCGCGAGGATAGCAGCAGTGCGAATGGCAAGAAAAAGAAGGCGGTGAAGAAATTTCTGGAGGAGATTGGA
Organism: Malbranchea cinnamomea; assembly: GCA_900128795.2. Lineage (NCBI taxonomy): Eukaryota > Fungi > Ascomycota > Eurotiomycetes > Onygenales > Malbrancheaceae > Malbranchea > Malbranchea cinnamomea. Next base: position 5,503 of record FQSS02000512.1, read on the forward strand.
GGCCCGTGGTCAGAGAGATACGCGTTGTCCTTGGTATCGCCAAGTGTCATTCCTTCCTACTACCCGACGCTGAGAGTCATTGAATACAATGTAACAGGATTGGAGGACACAGAGATCTGGTCGTATGACCTTATGAAGCACGAAGAAGACATTCTGCGGCCCGATGAGCTTGATATGCAGGATACTGACAACCCCGTTCTCGATTTAGATGACGCAACGGGAAATACAAGGAAGAAGAGGAAGAAAAAGAAAAAGAAAAACAATAAATTCAAAATACCAGAATCTCCTGCTCCTGAAGACACGCCAGGCCCTGCATATTTAAACCAGCCATTTACGTGGCTTGGCTATACACAGTACTTCGCCAACATCACGAAGTTCAACGCACAGATCGAGATTCTGCAGGATCGAAATACGATCTCAACGTTGCGGGATTACATAAAAAAACATGGTGTTTTAATAGACGACAATGCTAAACCAAAAATCGAGTACGAAGTTGAATACGATACGTCGACCGATCATGTCTATAAACTGAGGGATATGACGGTCAACAGCTTCTTAGATCTGGCCAGGAAAATGGCAAAAATCCCGCCAAAACACACCGCGGATATGAACATGCGGGCTGTGTCCGAAGAATCAACCACTCATATCTGTCGACAATTCGAACAATGTATCCATCTCCAAGAACAAAGTGAGGTGAATCCTGAAGTCTCGGGCAACCGCATCTGGAAGACTTTTTTACGACGAGCATTTGTTGGTTTTAGGAATTTCGCCTGAGTTTGGATGTTACCACCACTTTGGCTGCATGTTACTCGTCTCTCCTATACTCAAACAACTTGTGCGTTCATTCTGCATTTGGCACCCTGTAATGGGATTTGCGATGCATCTGTTGATCAGCATTCTCTATGTCTTTCAGCTATCGGCTATCATTTTCGACTTTCTGGTAAGCATTGAATCTGGCGCATTTATTCTGTGGTAGCGATGTCTGCTATCTTTTCATCCCTATTGTGCTAGACTTCGAAGCATGGGCCGGAGTTTTGGACTGGTTGCACATATCAGCCATGGGTGTCAAAATATTTTATACTTTCGCTTTTGGCGACCTATTCACTTTCACTTACCTATCCTATCTCCTTTTAACTTGGCAAGCCTGGGGTAGATGTATTGGCCAAGCTCCAATGTGTTCAGACTACGCTCGGAGGCTACAAATGTGGGTCTTTTGATCCATTCTTGGGTATCTGCCATTACCAATGGTTGAAGAGAATTCTCTCTATTACTGGAAGTCAAGAGATTGCGCCAACCTAAGCGTCTATTATCTTGCTGGCCAGCTCTCCCGCCATGGCTCGTCTTGAACTATTCCGCAATGTCTCGGCCAGGAGCTGGATCATATTCCAAACATGAGAGCTTACATAGTAGACATTTCCATTATGTCTAAGTTTACTTGATTGCAGGTATAGGATATTTTTTTTTTTTTTGGTTTGGTTTTGCAACGCTGCTGCGCCGGTACTGCTAAGTATTCAGCTGCTTGGCGCCTTATCTCACCTGAGCCGTCGCAAAACACGTGCCAAGGGATGTCGTTGAGATCTCCATCATGACAACCCCGAACCGAGAAAAAAAAGGGGGAAGGCACTTCTTGAGCTAGCTTGACGAATTGAAAAAGGCCTGTAAAAATTGTGAGTTGGCGTCTTTTCCCGTTGCTGCATGAGGATAACTGATATCTTGCTAAGTTTGTCAAGGCTGAGATGGCGATTGCAATATAAGAGTTCGCGGAAGAAAGTAAGCGTCCGCCAAACTTAAATCTCATGCTGAAAGGCTTACATGGCCAAGGCGTCGTTGTTACCGACGAGCTTCGCTTGGCTCCACGACAGTTCGCCAATATCCGAGAAGCAGGCAACTTACTTTCTCCGTATGGAGTGGCAATTCACACGAATTTGGAGTTGCGAGAGAAGTGTTGTTTGTTCGATTGTCGACAGATACTTTGATAAGTAATTTTCTCGCTGCCAAACGACCACGCCCTGATGAGACTTGCGCACTTTCTATCACCGTTGTTGGGAGGGAGGTAGAGGTACTCTTAAACCATCTCAATGGTTCGCGGTCCCGGCAACTCCTTGTTTGACTGGCTAGTCTGGAGATTTCCTGCAGAGGCGTCTATGACAATTGATAACCTCCCAACGCCTTGATGTCGTTTGACCTTTGTGGTTGAGCATGTCCTTTTCATACAATGGGGTGGGCGAGATCAGAAACAATTAGACAATTCTCCTAGGGCATCCTGCACCCTCTTCTTTGACCGTCTTATACAAAACTATTTTGATCTGATGGAGACTGGCGTCTGTTTGGCTGGATCCTGCGAAACTCCCTCCAGTTTTGTCGGATATAATCTTTTGCTCAAAAACAGCACACTCTGGGTGATGTACTCTCTGGATACCTTCCTATCCTACCTGGCTACCTTCTAGGAACTATTTCTTATTGTTCCAATGTAGGCTGCCTGTTGTGGTGATGGGTTAAAAGCCTCTCAGGTCCCAACCCAATGTTCCCCAATTCCAGAACCGAGTATTCGACCGTCAGGAAGCATCCACTGTCACCACACATTTTGACTGGCTTATATCTTCTCCACGACTCTTCACACCAGTATACTTATACACATACGTGTCTGGCCCTCGATCGACAGTTACTCTGCACAGTGACTTGATCTCAGATTGCCCGTTATCTTCGGATTGATTGATAAAGCACGTTTCAAATGGCTCAACAGGGCGGTGGCGGTAGCGGTGGATCAAATGCTAACACCAACAGAGGTGTGTGAGGTACTGAATTCATTCCTCAATTATTAAGGCTAACGTCCTGGTTTTGTCTCCAAGGAGTGAAATGGACGGACGAAGAGGAGACTTGGCTTGTGATCAACTCCATGTACAATCGGAACAATGAGTGGCTTCAAAGACATCTACCTGGAGGTAATAATCGCACGCTTAACTCGATAGCCGGTCATTTCAATGAGATGCGCATGAGAAATCGCCTTCCAAGAGCCTGGCGAGCAAAGAAATGGGATAAACAGCCGAAGTGGACTATCGACGAGGACACCGAGGTTCTCCTGTGGCACGTTTGGGGTCGCAATTTCATCGACCCGGTGGTGTTCGTTCCAAATAATCGTGCCGGAGGCGCTGTCGTTGAGCGGGCGGACTATCTTGCTGAGGACGAGGATCTTGTGGAAAAGGTCTGCGAGATTGAGGAACATCTGCGAGAGGAGATCCTCGAACGTGACCTGGCTAAAGCTGATGAAGACGGTGAGACAAATGAGAATGAGATTCGCCGGCTAAGCCTTGTCCTCAGGCGAAATGAGGACCTTGGTCTTCGAGAAATCCGAAGGCTTATCCACGAATCTCTTTGCAACCGAGAAGACGCTGACGATGAGGACGATGGTGAGGGCGATGATGAGGATGGTTCAAACTGAGCGAGGGAAATCCTAGCGATGAGCCTTTGACCCCAGTCGATTCAAGAGGCTCTGTTATGAGGTGTTTTTTGGATTATATATGTATCTCTTGGAACGACTTTGACAGTGGTTCTCGCCAGAACTGACGGTGGCCTCCACCGGGTGCCCAATTATCTGTATTTCATCTGGATTGCTTCAGGCGACATGTTTCTCATGGAACAACCATTTATCCAGGCCGGAAGTCCTCTACAATCGACTCATCTAGTATTGGATGACTAACCGACTGAACCGAAGCGGGCGAATTGGGCGGTTGCGAGTCTTACTAAACTCCAATGTCCTTGCGCTTGTGTTCACCTCTTGTGGAAGGGGACCATTTAAGCTCCTTTCTATTCTTCCGCGATTTCCAACTCTTCTCTTGCAGTAAAATAGATTCTACTTTTGCTATGCCAGTCCGCAGCTGCGCTTCACTTCAAGGCGGTCGTTGCTATTCAACGACTGAACCGGCGGGGCCGTCAGTTCCCCCACCGTTGTCTCGAAAAAAAAATAAAATTAAATAAAGAAATAAAATTAAACAACTAGAAACTTTGGAATGGAATGTTGAATGCCCTCGATCGGGCATAAACGACTTCTCTCAGGCCTCGATAAGGAGCAAGGCATCACTTTCCTCGGTGCAAGAACCAATTTTATCGAAATTTCTCGACGGATTGTTCCTGATAAGGCAAAGGCGAGTCCAGACGGGCCAGGTTAGGCGGTATGTATGTCGATGCGCCAGCAGGGGTGGAAACATGCCGCAGTGCAACGGACTTCTCTCGCATTGACACGTAGCAGTTCTAGGGAAGGTCGTTCCATCCAGCGTTGGCAGCACAAAGAAACCATAACGGGGTCAATGATCTCGTTCAAAAGGCAAGACAAACTGATTGAAGTGCCTGAGTAGGTTTGTTCGATCGTAGGAAAGCGAGGCGAGCGAGGCTTGAGGCTGTACGATGTTGAAGCCATGGTGCCACTGCTATCCTCTCTCACCCAGATCCATCGCAGTGGTGGCTCCCCCTGCGACTTCCACCAGAGGTTTTTCGTTTAGCAATGTTCTCATTCATAGTTTGTCTTCATCAGGGCATGTTACTACACCGCGTTTTTGCTGCGAGTTCAATTAATCTCATTTTACAAAGTCCTATTCCAAGCCTGACGTCGCTTGCCTCGCTTCAGACACCCTTGCTTGATCGGCCTTTTTTATTTGCGTCACTCCGCATCCCGCCATCGCACAAATACAGTCTACATCGTCTCTTGAATCTTTCTTTACTCCAGGACGAAAAATCTGCCAATGGCTCCGACAATTGCCCTTTTGCGGAAATAGTAGTAGGATTTACAAATTTTAGGAACTTGTTCCTGCCAAGGAGACCCTCGAAAGTCTTGATTCATCCTTCGCATTCCAACGCCGATCGAGGGTTTCCCGCTGCCCCCGAGACAACTTGAAGCATTCCAGAACAAGTTTCGACGATTATAATGAATTCCAAAACGGCTTGATCAAGCGATTAAATTTTTTTTCCCCCTTCGACGGTGTATATCGATTGTCTCGCCTTTTCTCCTTTAAGCTGTGTTATGCGACCTTTCCTAGGTCAATTCAACGCGTCGAAATACCAGAAACTTGGGTGCTCTCGTCCAGACTGATTGACATTCCGAATCCGACATCAACTTACCGCAGTTTAGGACTGGACACTCGAATTACTTCTCGGTCGGTCTCTTTCCCCCAGTTCGTTGCAACTTGTGACGCAGACAGGACACACAAATCCTGCATGCTTGGACTCCATTTGAGGAAGCGTTCGTGAACACCCTAGTAGATAGTTGGATTAAAACGGACGTGAGAATCTTGTGTGGCTCTGAGGAGCCAGAAAATAGACCAATTGCCCAAGAACTAAGCGCCATTTGCCCTGATCAGCATCCAGGTAAGCGCCCTGACCACACATCATCACCGATCCCCTGGTCACAAAAATGCGACCGTGACTGCTGCTGCGAAAACACAACTACGTTTTCTGAAGGATATCACTTCATGGAAGCTCCCAGCCTTCAATTGCAAAAAGAATATATATATCTCCCCTTTTCTGCTTTGGGCGATTGTCTCTTCGTTCCCAGATGATCTGTTCTTTTATTGCAAGCGCAGCATTTTATCATGGGCTCCATTTCACACTTGGACCAAGCCGGAACAGTTCAAGATACTACGGATCTTAAGCAACTGACTTGTCTCTCCCAGCAGTGGCAAGAGCAGACAGATCCTCCTGTGTTCGCTACTTTAATGGCCTCCTCCGAAGTGGACCAGAAGTTCCTGGGCCACTTCGCCGCGGTCACCAGCCATGTCAACTCCCTCCTGTCGTCTATGTTATTCAAGTTGCTAGGATTATCGGTGATCCTCTCCAAGAAGCTCCTCCGTGCCCGAAAACTCCGACGGCTTGATCCAACGCGGGAGACAAAGTCACTACAACTCTACCATCACATACTATGGCTCTCACGGGAGGGTCTTGTAATGCTTGAGCAGTATGTGCTACCTATGGTCTCCGAATATGTGGAGCTAAAAGTGCTTGCGTATAAGCTCCAAGCTTCGTTCTACCATATTTTCGTTTTGTTTCACAACCAGCCGACCGTTCATCATTCCACTGGAATCCAGAGCCTACCTCCTTCAACATCAAATCTCCACCTCCCAGTCGACAACGGCAGGGCCGAGGTGACATCTGACTTCGCTCCTCTCGAGAATCGGGGCTCCATTACAGCGTCGCCTCCTCTGGACGTCTCTCTGGATGGTGGGCCTGTGGGTGGCAGCCGTGGCACTCAAAACTTCCCACCGGGACTCAGACAGATACAACCCCCTAAATTCGCGGCTTCGTTCATTCTCCCCGCGCTAGACTACATACCTGCAGCGACCGCTGCTTTTACCTACGTTGCATCCTTGGCCGACCAGCTCCTCCCTGGGTCTCACCCGCTCCGACTGTCTGTCAAACTCGAATACGCAGCATATCTATATGATTGCTTGCACGACACAGAAGGCTGTCGGCGTCTGGCCAAAAGAGCTATAGCGGATGTCTATAATGCTGAGGAAGGCATGGACGACGAGAGTTTTGAGGATGCGGCTGAGCTTGTGGGGATCTTAGGGAAGATGGTGAAGAGGGGCGGGAAGACAAGCAGTGCTGGTGGCAGCAGCGCCGGGGGGACAGCAGAGAAGTCGAGGAGCGAAGGCACAACTCCCCACGGCGTTCAGACATCCCCTGGAGACAATGCTCCCAGTACACCTCCACAACAGTACCTGCACCCTCAATCGCGGACGCAGCAGCAGAGAAGTCCGAGAACCCGAAGTCCGTCTACGAAAATTGGCCCCGGGTCGGCGTTGGGCTATCAGGGGGCTCCCGATGTTACCATGATGAACCCCATTTAGTGCCATGTTAGACACTCTACGACCAGGTTGCAATGTTGGATTTTATTTTTATTTTAAATTTATTTTTTGGGCACATTGTACGTGCAGTGGACTTTGCTTTCGCGTTCTGAGCATTTGGCGTTTCGAGGTCATTGGCTTGGCAAGGCGGCTCCTTCTAAACCGTTTCTCATCTTTATCAGCTGTTCTGGATGAAAGCATGTGTACCCATTTGAGTCTCGGCAGAAATAGAGCAACGGGAGCTTCAGTTATCAAGTTTGGACTATGGGCATTTTTGGAGTTTCCCCTTTGTGTTACACGATGTGTTGCGTTAGTTTTGCTTTTGGCGGACCGAGGTTCAACGACTAGCTGGGTTTGCTCACGTGTTCTGGGCCCTCGGCTTCCCATTGTCGGGCCTTGGTTGGAGGCGTAGCATCCCCAGATTCCAGCCAGACGGGGAGTTCTCACTCGGCCGGGGAAGGAGGAGCATTGGAACTTTCAGCACTGCAAGAGAAGCTCAAATCGGATCGTGAGCTTCAGTCCCTATTGACAGAGCATCTCCGCGATTCAGACCGTTGCTCCGAGGCTGCCGTGCTCTTCCCTTCCCCACTCCGGCTTGTGTGTACCATTTAACCGCCGCTGCGTCCATTACAATTCTTTGATACCTGCACCTAGTGCAGTAGTATCTTGCAGCGTTCTCATCCTGTCCTCCTCCCGACTATTCTGTATCTCGACGAGATGGCTACCAACTCCCCGAACCCAGTCCCCTTCTCCGAACCGCCCTACCTCAGCGGCCTTCCATCCCCGTACTACACAGACGCCCACCGGGCGTTCCAGAAACGATGCCGAGCATTCATCTGGGAGCATCTCAACTCCCATGCGCTCGAGTGGGAGCGTGAGGAGCTCGTGCCGCCGCACGTCTTCGAGACTTTTGGAAAGCACAACATGCTCCTTCCGAACCTCCCTTCTCCGCTTCCCGTGGATTGGTTGAAGAGACTGGGAATCCATGATATTCTCGGTGTGAAGGTGGAGGATTGGGACATGCTCTATACTGGAATTTATCTTGACGAGGTGGGTAGATGATGTATACCGGCATCCTCATTTGGGGCCAATTGCTAAGGCCTGATCACTAGATGGCGCGCTCTGGTATCTCTGGTCCCTCCAGTTCTCTCACCGCCGGTCTCGCTTTTGGTGTCCCTCCAATCTTGAAATTCGGCGGAAAGCGCGTGCAGGAAAAGTTTCTGCCAGACTTGTTGACCTGCAGGAAGCGAACTTGCATTGCGATCACTGAGCCGGACGCAGGTAGCGATGTCGCCAACATCACCACAACAGCGCAGAAGACTCCTGATGGGAAGTACTATATAATCAACGGTACCAAGAAATGGTTCGTCCTGACTCCCCTCGCGATGAAGTATGAAAGCGTTTGAGGTGGCTGGGGAGCTAATTCCACCCTATCAGGATTACCAACGGTATCTGGTCCGACTACACCACCATGGCCGTTCGTACAGGTGGCCCTGGTGCTGCAGGACTTTCCCTTATCGTCGTCCCACTCAAGAACTACCCCGGAGTAACCATGCGGCGACTCAAGGTTGCAGGTCAGATTTGCGGTGGCACAACGTACATTGAGCTTGACGACGTCAAGGTGCCCGCAGAGAATCTCATCGGCGAGGAGGGCCAGGGGATGAAGTACATCATGACCAATTTCAACCACGAGCGTCTCATCATTGCTGTTGGTGTGACGCGTCAGGCCCGTGTTGCGCTCAGCACGGCCTTCGAGTACTGTCTTAAGCGTGAGGCCTTCGGTAAAACGCTCATGGACCAGCCAGTTGTGAGACATCGTCTGGCAAAATGTGGCGCAGAGCTCGAATCGCTTTCCGCTTGGATTGAGCAGTTCTTGTATCAGCTGAACAACATGTCCAAGGACGAGAGTGACATCCGTCTTGGTGGTCTTACGGCGTTGGCCAAGGCAAAGGCAGCGATGGTTCTGAATGAGTGTGCTCAGTGTGCTGTTTTGCTCTTTGGCGGTCTTGGTTTTACAAGGACAGGCCAGGGTGAACTTGTTGAGAGTAAGTCTTGCTGTCCATTTTGGGGGTTGTTCTTCAAGTTGTGTGTGGCTTCCTAACTTTCCTACTTCTGCAGAAATCCTCCGTGATGTTCCTGGCGCTCGTATCCCTGGTGGATCTGAAGACGTGCTCCTCGATTTGTGTGTGCGACAACTTGTTAAGGTTTACAAAGCCCAAGGGAAATTGTTGGAGAAGCAGCAACAGCCTAAGATCTGATTCGCTTTCTCCACATGTTGAATCACCATGTACAGGTATATACCCCGTCGGTCAGTAACAGGCAATGTCAACCAAGTATGAATTGACCATACTTTTCTTCACTCTCCTCCCCTCTTTGCCGCAGGCTCCCATAAAAGAAACGCCATTCTTCCCCTGTTAGAAGAAGTACACAAATCACTGAACCGAATGATTCGAACCTGACAAGTTACTCACTGACAGGTAATGTCCAGTGACAGTTGAGACTCCTTCACAGATCAACTGAGGTTATTAAATACCCTTTCCTTGCCTGAACTCGCAACGTTCTTCGTGGCCATTCCACTTCCCATGTTTATCAAATCTTATCCTATATATCAATACAAAGACATCTGCTTCATTTTATCTGACCTTTAAACCCATTATCGGTATAAAATAAAACTTGCAACTATACTACTTATCTTCCAAAGTTTCCTTCCTTAGTCATACTATAATATTGCTGTCAGAAACTTCTTTCTTGTTCTCGTTGACTGAGAGCTATATAAACGAGCTATGTATGACTGAAAGGCTTGGTTCGGTGAAAGTCTGCTCATGAAACACCACTCCAGTCGTCGTCGTAGCTTGGCACCAAGCTCCTATCGGTCCCTCGACCTTGGGCAGTCGTCTAGGGCGTTTAGGAACAGAGGCTTTGAAATTTGTTTTTTGCTGTCGAATAGAATCCAGGGTTTTGAACCGTGACGCTCGCGACCTGCCCATTTGCACTGAAAACAGCATGCTCTTTGCTCTGGTAATTGTCAAACTTTGTCACCGTCATAAATGGACAGGAATTCGACACTGCTCTGCGGTCGTTGCCCGAAGTACGTCCGGTCATTTGGCCACCACCTTTGAAAGCAGCTGGCAGACGTCTGGTCGTCGTCGTCGATTCCGAGTCCGAGGGCCGATTCCCAAGAGGAGGACGTTTGCAGAGTCTTGCTGGACCGCAGCAACTTTGTGACTTCTCAAACTACTACTATTGACAAGCGAAAAAATCTCAAAGCATCAGACGAACTCTACCGTCAACGTTTCATCATCTCTCGTGGCTTCTGAACGCCTCATTTTCATTGAGAATACCCGCTCTGGAAGAATGGTCAGAGGCTAAGGACTGTGTTGTCAACTTTTTCCCCGTCAGAAACACACACATATATAAATAATATTATATAAATGGTTTGGATGAGCTGACTTTGTGTCCAGCACTGTCTTCTCATATTTACTTCTGAGCGCCGCAGATCTGTCATTTCAAGGCTGGAGAAGCCATTCCGCCACCTGAAAGCCGCCTAAAGATTGCTCAAATTCTCACATCGACTATCCTGTCAGGTGATTCCCTCCTTGCAACTGTGGGGATGTTTCCTTGTGCGGTTGTCGTCGGGGAACTAGCACATTTTTACTCGAGTGGCACTACTTTTCATGTATCTTTGTTGCTAGCAGCCCCGCTTAACAGGAATTCCTCGTGGCTGAAGCAACAGTATGTGCCATCCACCTATCTGGAGTGAGTCGCCTCCCTGTGGACATCGTTGTTGACTTCCTCGGGGGCAATTGCAGGCCAGAAAACGGATTCTTGCGACAGAATGCCTGCTCGCAATATCGCGTCAGTCTTCATTAATCGCTACGTCTCCTTTGTCGTCAGTGGTATCCCTTCATCGAAATAAATTACCATGGATGGGGAGCTCTAGCCAGGGTGCCTGTCTTTTCCCATGGGCGGACCGTTCAACCTGCATTGCAACGAACTTTTGAGCGAATATCTTGGTTTTCGGTCACTTGTTTTGTCAAGTTCGACAGACAGACACCAAATGGTCGTCTGTCCTTTCGGCTCTTCACCAAGCCGTGGTCGAAGCAATGTCTCAGCGTATCTTGTTCAAGTCCTTTTGCTGGCAAGCCTTTCTCTGAGCTTTGGGCTTGTACAGTTGTCTGCTGTTTCTCATTGTCCCGGCAGCTGCTGGGGAGAGGGAACCCTCTTGCGAGGTTCACAATATAACCATGTCTCTGTCAGATGTACGTGGAGTATGACAGGTAAAAAGTCGTTAAAGGTACCTGTGCCTTTGTGTTTGCCTGTTCCCAGCGTTAGCAACCTTGTTTCGTCGGATATAGGGAGCACAAAATCCGAAAATTCAGCAAAGGTACCTGTGCCTTTGTGTTTTGTGTACTTTGGTGTTTTATACAGTGCTTTCGTCGCATGTCCAGGCAAAAAGTTGACAAATGTGCCTCTGCTTCTTTGCACTGTGTGTCAAACAGACCCTTGCTTGCAGTGCAGAAATACTTCAGGACAAGATAATCTCGAGAAATCTGGATGTCTGAGATAGAAGATGATAAAGGTATCTGCGTCACTCTTCTTCTGTGTGCCAAGCAGAGTCTTGCCTGGAATTCAGAACTCCAGGACAAGACAGTTCCCAAATCAAATACATCCATTGTTTTCGTCGGATATTAGGCAAAGTTTGACTAAGGTTGTTGTGTTGCAGAGCACTGCTTCTGTCGCAACTCTCAAGCTTTTGTTAATTTGCTCATGAGTGAGAGGCTCATATCAAAAACAGAGGTCTGGGCCAAAGTGAGCCTAGTGTGATGCATCCGAAAATACGAATATCTATGCTCGCGGCCACGACTTCTCTAGCCCTCAGGGATCAGCTCTCACCAACTCTTCTCGAAAGGCTGAGAAACGGGCATATTCACAGGCTCAATACCATGCACATGTCAATAAAATAAGCGACGGATAGAGGATGAGTGCGCAGTCAACTCCAAAAGTTGTCAGGGAGCGGAAATTGCAGCGATAGCCTCTATTTATTGCGATGAAAACTCGTGTCTCCTGGCACAAGAATTGGCACCGCTTGCCATTATCCAGCACCTTCCACGCGCGGCAGGCAACAGTGGAATGGAAAACGCACAGCAGCTGGATAAACAGAAAGGAATGTAACTCATCTGGCTTCGGGAAGTGGCCGGAGAGATATGGGTAAGTGTTTTTAGACACTTACCCATACTTCGACAAGTCTATGTACCGTCCGTCAGAGGTGCAGTCTTCGTCCATCGATCAGACCGGATGCCTCGTGCTTTGACTTTCTATGCTTATAAGTAGTCCTAGGAAGAATACTACACTAGTACTATGTAGTACTACTGTTTTTGGGATAGGTAGTCGTGTCCTAGGAGTCCTAGAAGAGGAGTGGGAGTCGCCCATGCCAAAGTTCCTTCGCGGCAGAAGGTGACTGCGCATATCAATGTTATCGAGTCTAAAATCCAGACAAAACCAAAACTTATAATATGTGAAAATTACAGTAGTAGTTCAAGCGACGACCGCTCATGACAAACGAAGTGACTTTTCTTAATTGGAACAAACGTCTCAAGCTCCATTTTAGGGTTTTGTACTCCACGTGATGTGAGGCTTAGGTAGATTCCTGTTTGACAGAACACGACTGAGAACCGCGAGCCGAAGGATCAGTCCCTTTGGCTCAGTTGGTTTTGTTTGTTCGACAAGTTCAGATGACCATTGTCTTTCCAGCCCCTCTTCAAGTAACTTACCTCAAATCTTGTTAGGTCATGGGTAAAATGAGCTTCCAATTTTAGGCGTGGATACTCAACTCCATCCTAGCATTTTTGCATGTGTGTGCCAACAGCAAACGTCTTGCCCAGCTTCGACACCTACAGGTACAACCACTAACAACTTTCCTGCCCAAGTTTCCAGCTCCAAGGACCATTTGTCATGGTATTCGCCAACTGAGGCTATTCCTTGTCTTGGCCTTGCTTGTCCAGACATCTGCTGGCGGTTGCGACTGATGGCATTTACTAGCAGTGTGCGAAGGCGAGGATGTCGCCTCCAGGAGGGAGCACACTTCTCCTTTGGCTTGAGAACGTTCTCTTCTCGCAAAGAAGAGCCATTTCTACTTTACTAAGGTCCAGCTTCAGTTAAATTAACCTGAAAGTTGTTTGGTGCAGGCCTACGACGAGCCTGTCTTGCATCGGTGCAACGAGTATTGTCGTCATGAACTTAGTTGCTTGAGCCAGCCTATCCAAAAGGTCAGAATCTTCTTCATAGACAGTTTTCTCAGTGCTTTCGAATGATCAATTTGATTGAAACGTGCTTGCGGGACTGGCTAAGCCAGGAACCAAGCTCGTGTCATTTCGAGCAGCAAAGTACAATGTCGATCTCCAAGCGGCATTTGACAATGGGACCAGCGTACTCGCCCTATACCATCTGGAAATACACCGCTGGTATGCCGCTGGCGCTGGATAGAAACATTATGAAGCATGGTCGCGTGTGTCATTCGGAGGTTCGATTTTAATTTTGCTGAATCGCAGCAACCCCAGGAGCACAGTTGGTACCGGTGGCATTAGAGCAGAGTTTCTTATAAGGTGCCAGCTTTCTCCTGAAAGTACGACTGAGATTGAAACCAGAATTTGCAGGGATGGTGCCCTTCTTCGGTTCACTTCAGTTCAGATTATTGGCGTCAAAAGACAGGCGTTGCAGTTTTCCCCTGCTGTGTCATTGTTAATACTATTTGATCTTTTCGGGAGGTCAGATGTGAAGTTCAACCCCTTTTGATGTTGTATATGGAGAGTAAACTTCATACCAACTGTTCATTAGTATTTTTTTTCCTTTGGTTTTCCCCTTCTCTCGGAGAATTGTGTTACTTACTACCGTCCGGACATTAGGTCCTTTCCTTGGGTAATCGCGAGTCCGCCAACTGCCTGTCGGCAATTGCCCTGTTCACCAGAATTCCTTCGAGGTCAGATACCTACCTTAATACTGGGACAAGGAGGTTTTCATCAATCATGCTGACACAATGGTTCATTGGACAACCCCGAATCTGATACCTTATTCGACATTTATGCCGGATTTTTAGAGCCTTGTGCTACATCCATACTATTTCTATATCCATCTTGCAGAGCATCGAAACCGTATACCTCCAACAGTGTAATCCAACCTTAATGATTCCGTACAGATCAGCAGAAGCAATAGAGTTAAGAGATATTCTCACACCCAGAGCGGATTCCTTTCCCCCACCATACGATGAAGTTGCCGAAACCTCAGGTGGAACCCACCAGACCAGTGATCCCTTCAAACAATTTCAAAAGAAGGAAGTGTTAAAGTGTGACTTCTCGTTCCTGGCAGATTCTCTGATGTTCACAATGTTTCTCCTTTCACTAAGCCTGGTTTCGTATGCGGGAAATTCCAATGGCTTGTATGAGACTCACCGGCATCTCAACACAATGAAAGGAGGCGAAATAGCCTGGCCCGAGAAGATGATCAAAGATGACCATATTGTGGTCCTGGTTGTCGAGACTGTCCATGATGTACTCACTCGTGATGCTCTCAGTCCATCGCAAGCGGGGATATTGGTGAGGAATTGAAATACTACTACTCCTCTTGATGGCTTTCTCTGTGACACTCCCATACATATGGGGCGTTGATCCATCCGATACTGGCGCCGCTTAACAATGCCTGAGATCCAATCTACCTTCAAATCCTGGGTCTGTCGAATGAAAGAAAAGGAGAAAAATGGCGAAATGGCAGAGACCCCTTACGACTTGATGTGGTCATCTCTGGTAAGTTGTCTTTCTGTCTCGTATCACTTTCGTGTTTGAAATCCCAGCTGCATTCTTGCTTGCTCTTTGCCTTTGCTAACTTGTCATCCGCCTTCTCCGCAGACTGCAGGAGCGCTTTTCACAGCTACATAGGGGGTCTACTGGGTGTACTGGGCCGTGATTTTGTACCAGCAAAGCCGTAAAGGGCACTTTGAGCCTTCGAACGATGGATGGGCGTCACACTCTGTCTGACCCGTTTACGCCCACAAGTCTCTGGATCTCCATTTTTGGGTCTGGATGATTTTCTTTTGAATAGTTTTTCTGAATTGATTATTACTGTTGTCGTTGCTTTCAATTTCTGGTGGACTGGTGTACTCGGTACAGTCCAGTCCAAGCCCACGCTATATACATAACAAAGAGCATGCCACCGTCGCAATATATATACATTACAGACCGTCAAGAAACCGTCATTAACGGCGAGTTTGCCATACCTCAATCATCCATATCATGCCCATTTGATCGCCTTGGGCCCGTGTACAAAATGGAGCGAGTGCTCACAGAAAGCTCGGGGGAATTTGATAAAAAAAAATTCAATGTGGCTCCCTGGCCTATAACCACACGATAGCAACAATCATTCCAACTATTAATCCAAAACAACTGCCCTGTGCCTTACTCCTTCCCGAGGAGAAGTCAGATATTGACAAGGGATTGTGGAAACGGCGCTTCGAAGCTTCTGTTGTGGAATTGCTTTCTGAAAGATCATTATTCAAAATAATGGTGCTGGGACAGGACGTGTGGTTATCGATTCTCGGCACTACCCCTTTGTCTTCCCTGTGGAAGGAAGGTGCAGTCGGTGACAGGTCCAGTTCCTCACTGTATGACGAAGCGGTGACACTATCGCCGTGGATAAGGGGCAATTGCGTGCGGAATTTCTTGGTTGCGTGGGTGGACGACTGTGAAGAGACCTGGGACGCGTAAATCTCACCACTATCCCGTTTCCTCTGTCGGGCATCTGCAAAACGTTCCCATCTTCGCGGCATGAAACGGCTTAGGAGATCTTTCCGGGTTTCGAGCAAGACATTTACAGCTCCGAAAGGTGCGTCTCGTAGGGAAGGGGTTTGAGTCTTCAAGGTGGTGGGAGGTAAGAATGCTCTCAGGCAGCGAGCCAATCTTTGAACAATATTAGAGCCCAGCTCACGGCCCTGGAAGGCAGGATGAGGATCGCGTGCAGAGAGGATACTCTGTTCATCAGACTTCGACGGCGCGGGGATTTTGGGAGTATATGCTACCACGAGAGAATGGAGGGAACCACGTCAGCGACAGTCTGCACAGTCAATTAGCAGAGTCTAGCGTTCTACTCACCAGATGGAACGTCTAGGCTAAAAAAAGAATTGGAGCGTCGTGCACCTTCAATGGAGGATGCTGGTCTCGACGCAATGGGGCCATTGTTCACAGAGCCCCAAGACTTGACATGTGCCGCTGCACAGATCCAGAAGACAACGACTAAAAACAGCTGCCATGAGAACAGTCTGGACGAGAGCATTTTCCTAGCTCCCATTAACCAGTCCGTACTCCTCGTTCAGCTATCGCCTTTGAAGGATCATGCCTTTCTCTGCCAAAGAACGCGAACAAGTGAGGTGCGATGAGAGAAGAAAGTTAACGATAGGACCAAGTTGGATCGATTTTTCAACCGGGGTCTTGAAGGTGAGGAGGAAAGGGATCCTACGTTTGACCGTTCGATAGTTCAAGCGACGATCGTTTCTAGAGGGACGAGGTCGAGAGGAAGCTCGGAACGAGCGTGTTGATCTCAAGAGTCAAGACCCAGTCGTGACGAACCGGAGCTCGAAAGGGAAAAAGAACGGCAACTTGTTAAAAGTAATTAGGTCGTACACTATTATTATTACGGTTCATTGGTACTTGTGTGAGAGCAGATGACGAGACGAGAAAAAGTGGAAGCATGGGGCGCGGGTGGACATGGGCCAAGGGAGAAGGCGTTACCAATTCCATCTACCACTCCTTCGTTCGCATGACGGAGGATCGAAAAGCTTCCATTCCATCAACCTCTGCAGGGCTACCTTGGAGCCAAGATGAAAAAATCCTACCGAGTTGGTCTAGCCTTGCAGCGGAGCTCACGCTAGTGAGTTGCCTGGTGGAGATGCCTTGCCGCCTCTGACAGCTTGATGTCTCATTTTCTCATCTCACATTCTGACCGGGCGTTTGGCCGGGCCGCTTTTGAAGTCCCCCGAAGATCGTTAACTGTGGATGAGGGCGCTGGACATGACTTCTCAGAAAGGCTCTTCTTTACTTACTCTTCCTTGTGTACTCACTGCTTCGTCGTTACAAAGCATCTGTGCTGAACTGTGAATAATAATGATACGCGCGACTAATTTCCCTGTCTGTGGATCTGGCTTGCGTCGTCTCCTGCCCAGGTCCACCTCCATATTTCGACCCTCGAGAATCAAGTATACCAAACAATCTCGCGTGAACTCTGTCAACTCTCTTAAACTCCGCCAACCCAGAACTTTTGCTCTTGCCCTTGATTTCCGTGGTGCATGGCAAGGACAACCTCCTCGCCGCAAAGTCTGCGAGCGAGTTGACAAATGATGACCAGCGTTTCAAAAGATAAGCAGCAGGTCAACCACTCAGAGCGATCCCTTAAGTAAGCAAGGTTCCATGGCTCTTCACCTGTGCCTTCTGAAATCTGAAGCCTTATCCCACTTAAGACTGTTAGAGAAGCCTCCTTTGATCCATGGACGCACTACGCCGTCTCCAACTTGCTTGCCTGGTGCAGGGCAGCACACGCACACGCGCATAAAACTGCAACAATTCTGATGGGTAGTGCAATCCAAGTGGTCAGGGTATCAGTACCAGTAGTGTAAACTACTACTAACTACATAGTAGTGATTGAGCAGTGACAGAGAGCACCATAAACTGCATCATCATACAAACACAGTCTTGATGGTGATGCACAAGTACTCCGTACACTGCAATAACGTTTCAGGATCTTTTCTCATCCCTGGCTCCATGTGCTCCTGTGATGTCCACTCAACCGCACCCACCCCCCCACCACACAATGCATCATCATGCATCCATCCTCACATCATCCAAGTACTTGCCAAGAGTCTGTCTAACTACTGTACATACTACTTACACTTCGCCTATGAGGTGGCCACACAGGTAGTTATAAAAGTATTATTGTCCACAGTAGTATTCCTATCTTGGCAGCACTTGGATCTCTTCATAGATGGTGAGATGATGTCATTCATCCCATAGCCGGCTTTGGAAACATACCACGGAGTGCTACGAACACAAAACAAGGATCTGGTGAGTCAAAAATGATTCAATGTTGGGAAGGGTCTAGATATGTACCCAGATACCACTACTCAATACTACTGTACTGTACCGCTGGTAGAGGAGAAACACAGACAGGGACAAGTACTACATACTATACTAGTTCTAATACTCCATCTAACCCCCGTGATTAAACGCGTGTATACATCGAAGCAACAGCAATCTCCAGAGGAGAAGTTACAAGGGCTCATGAAAGAAAGTGAAACCAAGCTCAATTTGATCATGATGACAAGGAATAACAGAACCTTCTGGTAACATGTGCTCAACTGCTAGCAGCCCACGGTCGTGATGGTAGTATAGTACGAACCTCACATAGAGAACACTTGATGGGGGGGCGCGCTGGCTAACAACAAAGGGGAACAGCTTGATACGCCTTGACAAAGTCGAAGCAACTGGATTCGCAATTTTTCCATTTATTCTCATTATAAATATCTGGTTTGCGATGTGTAGTTGGGCTCACGTGTGAGATCCCAAAATAGTTTCCGAAAAATAAATGATGAGAAAGCACACAGTGACATTAGACAACATCAGATCCCACCAGTACCTCGTCTAAGTGACAGCGTCGAAGAAGAAGGAGGAGGGAAGGAAGGCAATGCTGGAAACTTTTTCCAAGCCTCCATCACACAAAGTCTCTTGTCTAATTGCAGCATCAACCCCATTTCAGTTTGCCAAGTCGACAGGCAAGCACTCCAGCCAGCTCATGTCACGGACAAACTGAGGGCTAGAGCCGTCATCTCCGATGACTTCATGCTCCTCTTCCTGCAGAAGGGCATCAGTGATATGTTCCAAGGCAGAAATACACTTCAACGCCAGACTGCTGAAGTCACTGTAGTCTTCAAGTAGCTTCACGCTCCGGCGCCATCCCTGCTCGATAAACTCCTCGTTCGGGAGTTCTTCGTGCACGCTAGCAGGGCACAGGCGCGCTGCAATAAATACATTTGCGCAGGCGAATGCATACCCAACATTCTCCCACCAGGGTGTGACCGGTTCCAGGGTCTCTGACTTTCCAGCGGTGATGATGTCGACGAGTTCACGTGCGGCGAGGATACATTTGATTGCGCCCTCGTGGACAAGAGTGTATGAGAGAGGGGCATCGACTGAGTGCTGTAAGACGGATTCATCGCCTTTGGCAGGAACGAAAGGGCTGATACTTGGAGAAGCTGCGTTGATGGCAAGGAATGGGCGCCATACGAGGATTCGCATATGGAGATATCGGACTCGAAGAATGTTGTGCTGACGGCGAGCAATGGGACTCTTAAGGGAAGGATGATCGTCATTTTCGGGTTGGAGGTAAGGAGGAAGTGAAGCCTTCCAGCTATATAGAAGATGGTCTGCTTCTAGGATTGCTTTTGCATCAAAACAGTCCAAGACCTTCTGGGGAGAGCGCCCGCCAGCAAGGCGAAGCTCATCTTGAATGGCAATGACGTTGTCGTATTTTTCATACAGACGTGCCAAAGCTGTGAAGAACTCGATAATGGACGGCCGATCGGTATCCTTCTGAGGTTCCCCGCCGAAGATCGTGTCAATATACTCGTTCTCTAACGGAGTAGGCAGCGGTGTCTTGAACGCGTTCTGAGCTACTAGTGGAGTAGAGCCCATTTGCATGGCAATAGTTCTGTTTTCCTCGTCAGTCGCTAATCAATGAGGCAGGAAAACATGAGCCACATACCTTTGCATAATAATGCAGCCATGCCAGAGTCTTCGAGCAAGTTCTCTGTCATATCGTTTCGGTAAATGCTGACTCCCTGAAGTAAGGTGAAGTCGTAGGGATTGAGCTATGCTGATAGCAATGCCAATCGACTTCCATGCCGCGCTCAAATTGTCAACCGCCAACAGATATTGGCTGGCAAGTATACAAGCTTGGACATGGCCCAAACTCTCCTGCTCAAACCCTCCGAGGTTCATGAGATTCTGAGCTCTTCGGAAATACATAGTCGCGTCGCTTCTGTTGTTTGGTTTCAGTGACAACGAAACCAACGCGAACATGATGTTTAGTGTCGCACGGAATATGTCCATATCCTCCAGCCCGTCCCCCCCCAACCATATAGCGCGATACTTGGCCTGGAAGGAAGTGAGATTGAAAATGGGTAAATTGACATACTCTCGAGTGAGATAGTCCGAAATCAAATGATCCGCAAACTCTCGCTCTGGGAGTGCCATATCCTCCGGATCGGGTGTTACTGTCTGCAATTCCGACTTTCCCTTGCGCAGGTTTTGAAGCCTCTCCAACTCGCGCCGAGATTCAATTGTTGACCCAGGTTTTGAGGTATCAGTTCTTTGAAGTACCGCTTGTTTTATGCTCGACATAAACACAGTCGCGACTTTCTCGTCTCGCTCCTCATCTGATTCTTTCCCATTCTTGTGCGAAGCGAGCTGCACAGATGGGCGGGCAACTTCGTGTGCCTTCGTCCCGTTTTCTGGCATTGGTGATGGTGTGAAAAGAGGCTGTATCCTTTGTCGAGGAAGGGATGGAGGTTCTCGGGTCTTCTGACCAGTGTCAGATTCTTGATCTGATATCGACGATGTCGCGTCTCTCATGCTACTGATGACGCTTCCCACCGACGCACGGCCTCTTTGGACCGAATTATCCCTTCCCTCTGTGCTCACACTCAGACGTTTTCCGTGTATAGTAGCTGGAGGAGGAGGAGTTGGTGGTGGTGGAGATAATCGGGGGTGCTTTCGGGGTCGACTGAATTCTTTTTCGTCCACAGTAGGTGAGGAGTCGAGGCCGCCGCCAAACACCTGGCTACTTCTGAACCTCAAGTTGAGTTACTCAGCCTACCAAATTGCGAGGATGTCAACGTACCTTGGTCGTTTCAATGCAGAGCCGTACACGCACTCAGTTTCTCTATTCTTACAAGGTCCGCATACTACTCAACCGTTAGCGCTTTTTCTGCCTCCCATCTTTCGGCGTCGTGAAAAAGACAATCCTAAAGCCCAGACTTCTCCCTCCGCCTTGTCTGCTCGCAATTGGCCGAGACGTGGAGAGATAGCAAAGCAGCTTACCAGGCTTTACAGAATCGCATTTCCGCTTCTTGTTTCGACAGATTAAACAGGCTGCTCCGGGCCTGTTGGCGGAACTTGTCTGACCTAAGCGGGTATATGTACACTCTCGACCTCTCTTGACGCACAATCCGCAGGCTGTAACGATCAACACGTCAACAATCTAGAGCAAGAACTCCAGCTTGCAGCAATCACGCCAGCGGCGCAAGCGCACTCGTGACCGAAAGAGAAAGAGGGATGTTGCTGACCTGGTCTGGCCCCGTCGCATTTGTTGTGCCCAACTCTGCAAGGATTACATCGTCCAGTCGTTGGAGTCGATTGAACATTGTTGACTGCAGATGAAGTAGACCCATCGATCTCTAGTTGCACATCACCCGAATCCGCCATTTCGGGCAGGAGAGCGTGCAACGACTCGTAAGAAATCGGCAGGTCAAGCTCTGTCCGTTGTTATGGAGGTAAGGACATAGTAATCTAGTTTAGCAAAGCAAAATCTCAATCAATAGGCCTAATCAGTAGCGCTGAGCCAACAAAAACGACTAGGCGCAGACGTGGACCGACAATGGTACGCACCCCTGGCGATCAATGGTCTCAATTCGATTGTCCTGAATCAAGCTTCAACAAGTGAAGTTGATTGTTGTCGATTCTGCCGCTGAAGGCGGTGTGGAGCTTTGTTCCTGAAGATCAACACATTGAATCATGAGCAGAATTCAAATCGCTACTACTACTAGTACTACAAAAGGATACTATTACTACTACTCATTACTCCTAGAGCCTTGACTAAAACAAGTCACAAGTTACCTTACAATCATAATTTTATCTTGCTATCTTAGACCCAATAGCAAGAAAAAGACCTACTGCTAGTGGTACATAGCACTACTAGTATGTAGTACTCTGGATACCCCGTTTCCTGGCCTGTGCCACACAAGTTTCAATTTATAAAAGGTAAAAGCTGGCAGCGTGCGGAAGCTTTTGTAGGTAAGCACCGTTTGGCAACAAGCGGCGTATTCAGGCAGTCCAATTTAACGAAAGAATAGCTAAAAACAGCGTTTTGAAACAACAGACTAAAGAACCATAATCTCTCCCTCTCTCAGGGTTAACTCTACATCCGGGCAGAGGTGAAAAACTCTGCTCAGGCTGCTTGGCATCGCTTGCCTATATAGG
>FQSS02000287.1:0-11131 GCA_900128795.2 Malbranchea cinnamomea
AGTTCTTGATCGAGTTCCTTCGTAGGGTCCCATTCGTGGGTCTGTTTTCGTATTATGCGAGGTGATAATCGGTTTTTCACGTCAAATTCTTGGATTTTCNNGTTTTAAATTCGAGTTATAGTTTCAATTAATTGATAGAAGCATATATCATGCAGCGAGACTACCACATCTGCGGTTTTCACAGCAACGAGGGCTCATAACCTGTAGGGAGTCTGAGGATTGGATTGGTGGAGGAGGTCCGAGGAATCTATCTACGTGGGTCACATGACCGAGCTAGGCCGGTTTAGGGGAGGGGTCTTGGCCCTAGGCCAGGACTACCTCCAACAGTTTTGAGGATTGGATTGGCGGAGGTCCGAGGAATCTATCTACGTGGGTCACATGACCGAGCTAGGCCGGATTAGCGAAGGGGTCTTGGCACTAGGCCAGGACTACCTCCGACAGATCCACAGCAACTCACCTCACCGTCATGTGCGCCTCCCAGAGGATTCCTGATGATAGAAATATGGTATCAAGAGAATACTTTTCTTTTTCTCTCTTTCTGAAAACTCAAAACTACATGCACCCAAGGATGGCTCATAAGTTGACCAAATGCGAAATTCTCAGGCACAAACTCAAACAGTTGTTACCATAGTATCACAATGCAACAGAGGTGAGCGGGTGTGAACTTAAGAAAATGTCATTCAATTTGAGGCATCAATCGGTCTTTTTTTTTTATTCACGTTGTTCCGATCAGTTTTCCCACCAGTCAGCGGCGGTAAGTTTGATTATCTCTTGACCGGGATAGCATTGACCCACAGAGGCCTCTTGACGTAGGTCTGATAATTCTCCATGTCGTCCCAATTGTCAAGCTCACCGCCGTCCTTCGGAATGAGCTTCAGATCAAAATACCAGAGAACTTTGGCAAGGATTAGACGAACTTCAAAGTAACCCATCCTGCGGTTCACGAGTTAGACTCTGGCTTGCGCTAGGGCAACCTGTTATTAGAGTACGGGAAGAGAAGGAACCAACTTACTTCTTGCCAGGGCAGTCATGCGGCCCATACATGAATGGACGTACGACAGACTTGTTGTCGTTCGCGAAAAGCGGATCGAGTTTCTCCGCATCCTCCAGCCATCGTTCGGGAACGAAGGAATCCGGAAGATGAAAGTATCTCGCCGAACGGTGGAGAGCATACATTGCGACAGACACGTTTGTCCCACCTGGGACCCATTCTCCGCAGATGACTGCACCTCCGGGCTGAACGAGACGGGGCAACCCATTCGTGCACGGGGTATAGAATCTGAGGGATTCCTCGATGCATGCATTGAGATACTTCAATTGCGCGAGGGAGTCGTAGTTCATCTGGTCTGACGAAGAGAACGCGCCTCGAATCTCATTTACCAGCTTTTGCATTTTGTCCGGGTTCTTGAGAAGAAGGAAGGTCAAACACCGCAGTGTGGTCGCTGCAGTCTCACTGCCTCCAAACATGAGAATTGGAGCATTCGGATAAAGCTCTTCCATATGGAGGCCACGATGACTGCCACCGTCGAGCAGCATCTTAAAAATCCCCCTGCGCTCTTTGTCGGACTTTTGCAGGTAGCGTTCAAGCTTTTCGGAAGTATAGCGAAAATGGGTCTCACGGAGCGAACGCAGCATCTTATTCGGCATGAGGGACCAAAAGAAACGGAACAACCGAAATTCATACAACACCACGATCATCGCGAAAGCCTTGAGAAAATCGGAAATAGACGTCACCCATGGGATGTACTTTGAGTTATCCAGCAAGCCAAGGGACTCGCCAAATAGGAGGTCTCCAATAATATCGAAAGTGGTGAAGTTGTACCAATCAGCCATGGCCATCGGTTTGCCTTCAGATTCCGCGAGTCTCTGCACCAAAAGATCTGCGTAGTGGACGAAGGTCGGTTGGTTCTCCTTGAGCACTTTCTCCGAGAACAACGTTGTCATCATCCGTTTCTGTCGCGTGTGGTCATCCCCGCTGGCGGTTACAACTGAGTGAGCACCAGTCTCCTCTTGCACACCTCGAATGGCTCTAGTGCCGGTGACTTTGGCCTGGGTGCTGTAAATATCACGCCAGCTTTGGGCATGAGCAAAGCTCAACTCGTTGGGTGCCACGCGCACGATCTCTCCATATCTTCGATGGAGATTGTGGCGAAACTGGGCTCTCTGCCCGCGAAAAGTCGCCAACGTCACAGGTATCCTAGTCAGGGCAAGATATTTCGGCCCTGGAAATTTACTAAGAGGATGGAAATACACATTATAGACAGCTTTCCCCGCAACATACTGATAGATCCATCCAACCACAAGGATGCGCATCAAAAGTTAGCAAAGCTTTGGACGATTACATGTCAGGGTATAATCTTGTTTTCGTCAACCTACGAGAAGCAAGCAAAGCCCAAGAGCTTTCAGAGCTGTTGATGGAGCAAGTATAAGCTCCATTTCTTATTCTGGTCCTTTGGCGGAATCGAGTCGTCCCAGTGTGACTTTGAGCATCCAGTCGATCAGGGGTTTCAAGATTGAGAGAGAAGACCGGCAACGGTCTCTGCCATAAAAATGAAACACCACGACGATAGTCAAGAGAGGCGGAGATTCATTCCTCATTCAGGCGGTTTCGAGGCAGAACAAATACTGGAGGAGTCCAACCAGGCGGGACAAAAGGTCACCAGAGATCTGCAGCTCACTCCCATCTCCTGGGTCATCCCATGATGCATTTCCAAGAAACACGTAAATGGTAAGCAGACTAGCAATTGCAGAATGCCCGCCCCCACCACTAGCGGTGAGAGTGAGTAACTCTAAATCCCCTCAATGCTGTGCACTGTTCACCATTTCTCTTCTCTTGCTCCCGAGTACTCCGTATGCCGTGGAATTTTGGAGATCAAAGTTGCTTGAGCCTTGGTTTGGGAATACAAGCAACTATTAAAAAATTCCGCAAGGAGACGGTATATGCTCTTCCAAACAGAGATTCCCTTATTCTGGTATTATTCATAAAGCATCTGGGTAAGCCAGTACAAACGTTATGCACAGACATGTAGGAAGAAAAGCAACATATCTTTCCATACTTGAGGAATTCAGAGTTCGAAATCGTGCCCAAAGTGAAGTGGGGTTTGAATTATCAAAGCGGAGAATTCGCTTGAAGACTTTCACGAGGTCTGAGCTGGCATGTCATGACTGCGCATTGATTGCTCCAGCTCATGCCACCCCTTCGTAGAAGTTACTAAACCGCGTTTTATTTTTTAACTAGTATGAACTTCGTGTCAATCTGGGATATTCGTCTGTGCACAATAGCTTGGCCCGCTAAAAATTCTGCAGAAAGTATGACTTCAACCTAATTGGTTCATTTCTGTAACCAAGTGGGCTTGGGCTGATGCAACCTGCAGGGTCGGGACAAGTCGACCATTGACTCGAATTGGACTTAACCTCGGGTAGGCGTCCGTATCTTGTCAACGAGATTCAGTGATAATTCTGCGAAAGACAATAGTACCATAGTATTGACATGCAAGTATCACGTTCGCGGTGCTACAAAAGAGCGAAAGTTTCTTAGATTCGTCGTGGAACCGGCACGGCTCGACCCGTTCACGGGAAAGCCTGTAGCAGAGAAGATCCAAAAGGAAAAGTCGGCGGCGTGGAGCTTATGAGGCGAACGTTGTCCAAGCACGGACGGCAGATGAAAGCCAAGGATAAACTTCAAAACTCGCGTTTGCTGGTCGAAGTCAAAGAGTGCGGTGAAGGAAGGATGATGGTCTTCAACAAGAATTATTGGGTGAACTGATAGGTGTGGTGCAGATGCTTTTGTGGTCAGGCTATGTATCACTCCTACCCAGCGAGTCGTTGAGCAAGTCTTCAAAAGGTTCCACTAAAACTACCGAGTGGGGCAGTTGGGGTAAGTCGGACGACAGAGGCACTGCTTCGCTGCTCGAATCGCATTGCCCAGCAGCAATGGCAGGAATCATTGGTGCATTCGTGCGTCTTGTATTCTGACTCGTGAGAGGTTCTGGAGTATCCACGCAACCTCTGCGTCCAATAGAGATAAACATTCCGATGTTTGATGCGTGTAAGGCGCAATCCATAATGATGTTGATACTTGGGCATCCAAGACATCTCTCTGCATGGAGAGAGAGAGAGAGAGAGCTTCAGGTGCCTCGGTGAGATTTGCGGATTGGGTGTTTTGCTCGCCCATTTGATAGTGGCAGCGAAAGGAGCAGTTCAGCCCTGGTATCGTGATAGTACTTTGCCGACAAGGTATCATCCTCACATTGCGTCTTCTGCGGAATATCCCCAGATCGCGATGTACCAAAGGTGATGGCTTTGACGAAGTTATCGAGAACTGCTTGGTATTCTGTTAGATATGAAAGATCAAGCCAAGCAGTCGCTCAGTTACGTACCACGTTCATGTGGGGGGAGGAGGGGGGAGGAGTGGAATGGGACTGACACTGTGCAGATTTGAGGCAGAAATAACCAAACTCCAAAACCATGGACGCGCAGGCCACTGCGCGCTCCCAAGGCCCACATCATGAGCGGTATAAACGGGCGACCCCAGGGCCGTCCCAGGACCATGGTAAGTGTCTCAAGTGCAACCAGACCCCAGGTGTCCTAACTTTGAAGATTCCGTTGCAATGGTATACTCCGATTCCGAAGCTTCAGACTACTCCGTCGTGAGTCTCTCAGATGACTCAAGGAGTCTCACCTACGCGGAGCAGCAGCAACATATCGTGAATCTCTTAAAAGGGAAAACGTATAGAATTCCTTATCTTGAAAAAACGCTCCGAGGATGGTATATGGGCGTCAACCCAGCGTATGAGCAAGTCAAAGCAGGAGAAGATGCGTTCCTTGAACAGTGAGCAAGCCTTGTTGTCTCGCGAGATGTATATCAGAGCGCTGACGTTCGCTGCCTTTTTTTTTCCCCTCTCAGTTGGATAGAGAGAAAGGACCTGCGGGAAATGGCCCGCAAGGTAGACCTCAGCCTATGCATTGCATGTTTCTTCCCCCGTACAACCCCGGAGAAGCTCCAGGTGCTCTTCGAGAAAATGGCATGGGTATGATATCTCCCTTTCAACCTCCACGCAGGCGTGTCAGGAGCCAATCTTTGCTCTGGGATTTCATGAAGCTAAAATGATGGGCGGCATTGTACAGTTCTTTGCATTCGACGACGGTAAGTCAATAAGCAAAAATCGGCAAAAGCCGAGCATATGCTCACGGTATCTCACGAGTCGGGCAGATGCGGATAGCTTTCTTAGGTCGGAGGAGTTTGCAGACCAGGAAGCAGCTGCATTCGTCCGATACTGGCTTGATCCCAACCGCAGTGGTCCGGAGCCAGTTGTCCTTCCCAGCTGCATCATATATAGAACTTGTGGCCCCAAATTAGCAGCAGGCATGTCTGAAGGTTAGCTACAACACCTTTCAGTCGGACGCGATGCGCTTCAGGACGCATTAACATTCGCATGCAGCATCCAAGGCTCAGTTCATGAAAACCACAATCGAGTACATTGACTGTGTTACCGCAGTCAGCAAGCAGCGCGAAACCTACCTGCCATCGCTCGAGGAGTATATTGATGGGAGAATCATCAACATCGGTGTCTACCCATGCCTCGACCTTATCCCGTAAAGGCTCCCCCGTGAACGATGTTTTTCTTGGCAAAGCTGAACCTTCACTAGTTACGCTGCGGGCGTCGAGATTTCGCAGGAAGTCTTGAACCACGAGGCTGTCCAGACAATTCGGTATCACGTGGTACGAATCGTTTGCCTGTACGTGCTGTCAATGCCAGTCTTCACCGATATTCCGTTTGGAAAACTTGAAAGCCACTGACAGAATTCAAAGGATCAACGATTTATTCTCTGTTCGGAAAGAGATCGTAAGTCATCAGTTTTCTTGATACCTCATTATAAGTTGGAGGCTTAGCTCCGAGACGTTTCGGCTGCAACTAACCTGATTTCAATCTTTTCCGGCAATCAGAAAGACTGTCAATTCGACAATATCGTTCCCCTTCTGATGGTCCATAAGGGCATGGACGTGCAAGAGGCAGCTGATTACACAGTTACTCTCATTGAGGAGTCATACCGGATCGTTAACGAAGCGATTGCACGTCTGCCGCCGCTCGAGGGTAAAGAAAAAGAAGATCTGGAGACGTACATTGAGCAATGCAAAGACCAAGCCACAGGGAGCGTACACTTCCAGTATGTTATCAGTTTCTGGCCCCAGAGTCGAGCAGACAGCGTCGAAGTGTCAGCTACTAACCTGAATTTCTCAATCACAGCCAATATTCTCCTCGTTATCTTCCCAAGTCATCTTTCGGGGAGCATGAAATCACCATCCACCTGTGAAAGGAGAGAGGTCCATCAAAAAGGACGGGGAAAGGTCGGTCACTGGGTTGCTGGGATTTGTGACGATGAAGACGAAGGGCCCGGTGTAAACTAGACTGTCGATGCATCATCGTCAAGTTTGCACATGATTGTTTGCGTTTAGTCGGCTCATGCGGGTAATAATCTCCTTGTCGGATCTTGAAACTCGACTGCGATCACCTGTGCGAGTATATACTATCAAACGCTGAATGGACACATCTTGAAAATTGCATATGAATTTAATGATCAGTACAAGTTTGGAAATAAGGAGAAGACGACGATAGCAACCAAAGAAATGGGACGTGGTGGGAGACCTCGAAACCTGTAAGAGGGGCAGGACGGTCCAAATCGGGAAGTTCTCACCTCACTTAGACCAGGGGCTTGTCGCGATATTCTGCTTCATTCCTATACTTTTCGAGCCATGTGGTTCCTGTGCTGTACGCCAAAAAAAAGCATTCTCCGAACTTTTAGGAGATAGATAGTGGATTCGTCGTCCTGCAGTCAAGACCAGGGTTTCAGTGATAAGGAGCCGTCTTGTTTAGAGTTTTCAAACTGATATCGTATCTCTTGGTTGCGCGAAGTTTTTTTTTTTATTTGTCTGACCAGTCGGATCAGGTAGCCTACGTGAACGAAGCTACTTGGCGAAAGAGAGGCTTTCATGGGGTTCCAATGTTAAGGGAGCAAGTTCTGTCAAAGTTGCAGCAACGGATCACTGAGCACGAAGCATGTCCTGTTTGCTGCATGGTAAGTGCTATGCAGTAGTCTGCATGGGAATAGTCTCAAGTTGGATTTCGCGACCAGCTTGAACAAGAAGATTCGATGCCAAGTTGAGAAAAACTCCCTTCGAATTCGGGATCGTTTCGATCCGCCAGAATGCCGAACACGGCGTGCCAGCTTTCGTCTCATTGGCCAGCGGTTTTGTTTGACGGTCGGATCTTCAATCGCATGACCGAAACACAGCACAGAAAAGAGTCGTTTACGCGCGTGGATGAGGAGATTGTTACGCCGTGGAGTGGGCCAAGAAGAGGGGTCATCGGCAATCACCGTGCAACCTGCGTGGTGGTGGGGTGATCAGTGCAGAGTTTCCCAGCTCTTATTTTTTAACAGTCATCGATCCCGCTCTCCAGACTCGCCTGGACAATGCGGCTGCAGGGATGGATGCGCCTGAGGGTGGAGCTCCTGAGCGACTCAAGATTGTTCTGAAGCTAAGGCGCACCTTAAGAGCCTTCCTTGCCAGTGAGAAATAGATGGTGAGAAACCAAAAGGAGAGCATAGAACGAGTAGTGGAAAGGAAAAGGGAAAAAAAAAAGGCACAGGATGACCAGTTGATATGAAGAGAAAGGCAGAATGGGGACTTCATGCAGCCGAAAACAGGAACAAGCCCTTCTTCTGCGGCTGTTCCCCGCTGCGGCGCGGACCCACCCTCGGCCGTCGCAGTGTTGTTGTTGTGACTGTGGGAGGTTGATTAAGTTATTATTGCGGTTCCAAGCCTGGAGGAGACCGGCACGGCAGGGTGGACCGTGGGATGTTGCCCACCCGCACAGACGGTTCAGACTCACTTCGTCATCATTGCGGCCATTTCCATCTCATGCCTCTCACGCTTGCCGTCTCTTGCGGAAGCCTTCACTTGACTCTGGCATGAGTCAACGCACTGCTGCGACTTCTCTTCTGCTCCTTGTGCCTTTGCAAACGTAGTTTCAAGTGCCAGCTTCTATCCATTTGTCAGTCGAGGACGCGGCTCGACAGCAACCCAGACGCCGTGAGTTCCCGCTCTTTGTTCAGAAGATGAGGGAGTCCAAACCAAAGCTGCCCGTGCAGCAGTTTATAATCTTGTGTACGAATTCCCTTTCGACGTAAGCCCGCTAGAAACGTCGAGCCGGAAACTGACTTTGAAGGATTCTAGCAATATGTCGCTTCGCTGAGCCTGGTAAACCTTCAGCTCCCCCCCTTCTCTCTTCTGCGCTGCGCTGTCTCCTCCATCGATATAACGGAAAAGCTAAGAGTTGTGGTGGCCTTAGTCGCGTTCACATCTGTGTTCCCATACCTAGTACGAGAATACACACCCTTTCCTTGAACCAAGGCCTGTGTAAGCAAGCTTTCTCTAATGTGTGCTCTTTTTTTTCTTTGGCGATCACCCGTAGCCCGAGATGGTCCACACTCTAGGTGTACCCAATAAAGAAGTCGCCAAATGGGTCGGCATCATCTCCGCCGTCTTCTCAATATCTCAGTGCATTACGGCCGTACCATGGGGCTCATACTCTGACCGTGCAGGCCGCAAATTTGTTATCCTCCTTTGTCTCTCCCTGGTCATGATTTTTACCCTAGCGTTCGGATTCTCCCGGTCCTTAGCCATGGCCATTATCACACGTGCTTGTGTGGGCCTAGGAAATGGAAATGTGGGTGTATTACGGACCATGGTTGCTGAGCTTGTGACAGATAAAGAGCTTCAACCCCGTGCATTTAGTATAATGCCTCTCGTCTGGACTATAGGGAGTATATTTGGCCCCGGCGTTGGAGGATCCCTGGCAAACCCTGCCAAAAACTACCCCAATCTGTTTGGGAAGAGCAAATTCTTCAGAATGTACCCCTATGCTCTACCAAATATTGCCGTGTCCATTCTCTTCATTATCGGGTTGACCACCGGATTCCTCTTCCTTCGCGTATGTCTACTCACGCAGCCCTCCATTACAAATTGAGAAACTAGAAACTTATCGTGCATTGCAGGAAACTCTCGAAACTAGAAAACACGATCGTGATTATGGTATTATACTTGGCGAGATGTTGACGCGTCCGTGTTCTGGCCGCCGAAAAAAGTCAAAGAAATATCCTCAAGCTGAAGGCCGCAACGAGAGAACGCCTCTCCTGTGCGGAAATCAGCGCCACCAGGACCCGGAAGCTAACACCAAGAACATTGATCGAGCGAAGGCCGAGAAACCTGCACCTACCTGGTCTCAGATCTTGACGCCCCAGTCAAGTCTGGTCCTGCTGGCTAATGCATTGTTGGGTCTGCAGAGTCTTGCATTCGACGCAATGTTCCCCGTGTTTTTAAACTATCCGTCCCAGAGTATGGAAGATAGCCCTGAAGTGAAACTGCCATTCAAATTCGCCAATGGGCTTGGAATGGGTGAGTTGGAGGATGAGTAGGACAGGAAGGGCTTTTTGTTTTTTTCCCTCTCTCTCTTCTCTCTGCTACTTCTTTGAATACGATTGAAGCTAACTCTACGCATATCTCTCAGACGCACAAGCAATTGGGATTATTTACACCTTCAACGGTATAATCGGAATGTTCATCCAATTCCTCGTGTTCCCCTACACTGCGAATCGCTTCGGAGTTCTCAACTGTCTCAAGGTTGCCAGCCTGTCTTTCCCCATCGTATACTTCCTCATCCCATTTACCGCTCTCTTTCCAACCGAAAGTTCCCGCCAAGCCAGCGCATTCATCTTGTTGGTTATAAGGCTAGTTGGCACCGTCTACGCGTTCCCATGTCTGATTATTCTCTTGACGAACTGTGCTCCTAATCTCCGTATCCTCGGCACTCTGAACGGCATCGCCACCAGTACGGCTGCATTAGGACGCTCTGCCGGGCCCGCGCTCGTCGGAAGCGTGTTCTCCTATGGCCTCAGGAAAGGGTACATGATAATTCCTTGGACTGTGTTGTCTCTGATCTGTGTGTTGAGCGCAGCACCTTTGTTCTTTGTCGTCGAGCCAGAGGGTTTTGCGCACGCTGCGGATGGCGAGGATGACGATGAGGAGGGGGAGGTGGCAGTGACTGAACATCGTGAATGCGGAGCCGAAGATTGGGACGAGGGATATGAGTCGGACTCCGAAGAAACTGTGCGTAGCAGACCAACTTCGCCGGTGAAGTGGAACAGGGACGATGTAGTCCAGGCATCTACGCAGGCTGTCGAACACGACCGCCTGGGCACACAGGATGTGTCGCGTTAAAAGGCCTCGAGATGCCAAAGATGAGAAAGTGATTCGACAGTGACAGCTGTTTCACAACAGGTTCCAAATCAGAAACGAGTGCATCATAATTGTATATGACTAGGAGAAGAAAGACGATGGGATGGGGAGGGGAAAAAAGGAAAAAACAGCTTTGTGCGAGCAAAAGTCACGGGAAACGGCGTTATGAAATGAAAATTCATGTCATCAATCTGATGAACTTGATCGTGTTTCATGAAATGAACTATACTAATTTTCTTACATTAGTTAGATATGATTTGATGCTTTGACAATGTTTTCGAGTTACGAGGATTCAAGCAGCATAGTACTTCTAATACCTCAATACTGACGAAAGTATTTGATAGAAGACAACGCTATTCGAACACTTAGTACTGTAATGTCCATGGTGACTCACAAAGAGTTCGAAAGCAGGCAATCTGATCGATGTTTTTCATCGGTTCTATATCATAGTACATGGAATAGGAAGAGCCAAGGAGATACGATTTAAATTTAGTGATTTCAATCATTCGCCCGTCAGCCCATGTCGCATCCAAGAAACACCGTCTGAAAAAAAGAGGATAAAAAAAGGGGGGGAAGGGGGGGGGATCTCCGGGTGTTCAAAATCTGCCAGCAACCGCGCCCCCGTGTCGTATCAGGATATTTACTGTCTTAAAAAAAATGGCAAAAGGAATCTAAGCAGTTTCAGGGGAGAAAGAAGACCGCAATTCCTCCTAAAGCCTGTGGATCACACATCATTTGAGAAGGGCAGTGGCATCTTTAACTTTTTCCACGATAATATCGCGCCATCTCTGTCAGAGACGTTAGATTCCAAGTTCCACCCTGTCCAATAGGTAA
>FQSS02000137.1:9842-23974 GCA_900128795.2 Malbranchea cinnamomea
TTCTACGACTTGTTTCCATTGCACTTTGTTCTATAAGTCACGTTTTGATCCCTTGCTACTCCGAGTCTTGACAATTCTCCAATGATGATTCAACACACCACAAACCAGATAGAACCCTACTTGTCAGTCGCTGAACACATGAAGTATGGACACGATACAATTTCTGCAACAAGTGCATATCTGTATGAGCATCATTATTCTTTTCTACCGCTCATCAACGAGGGTCTTGACTGCTCTGCCAGAAAATTCCATCTGGCCCCCAACCTACCTACTTCGCTAATGACTAGCGGTTGCTGAAGAAAGTCAACCGATCCCAGAGAGAAGCCGTCTAATCAAGTCTTGTATTGTTCGAATCTCCGCGATCTCCTCTGGATCCTCTCATTCCCGAAAAGAATATCCCAGAAAATGCAAAATCACGTGGAATTCACGCACACCACTTGCCGCAATAGAGGCATCGCCGGGAGTCCTCGTGTTTTCATCAAAACTCACGTATAGAATACCCCCAGGCGTGACGGAGTCGAGAGAAGCGTAGCTTTTCCATATCCCAGCTTCTCGAAGGCGTTTTAGGATCCATCGATCTCCAGATCATTCGACCTCATGGTCACCCCGCTTGACTGGCTCACCGGGCTCAACGGCAAGCGGCTGTGATCGCCGCTTTGGAAACCATTTCAAAGGTCAACTCATGTGCCTAGATTGCTAAGAGTGACCGTTGCACAATCCCTAATGACCTGCATGCGTCCATCAATCATGAGGATGGTGCAGATATAGTAGGAGCCAATGCATAGCATGTTGGTACTTCTACTCCCCATGTCCCCCGTACTAGTTTTAGCCTCGTAGACCTGTGCGATCATTCAAAAGGAAGGTATGTAGCCAGCATTCTGAGCTGCCCTCAATAGCCCTCCAAATAATCATGGTAACTCTCAGTTGGGCCTTAACCTGTACTTCCTAGTTTAGAACATTGTAAGGATCAATGTAATTAACCCCATTTTGTCTTGCTGGATGTTGCGGCGATATTCGGAATTACGTCGGGCCGAGACAGGTGCTCAGCCACATACTGGTCGAGGCAGCCTGTAGCCACAACGTGCAAGTCAGAACCTCTAGATACTATCGATCGATCCCAGTGGACAACCCAACCCAATCACTTATTCTCAATACTTCAGTTAACTAACCGTCAGACTGAAACACTTGTTCATTTTTTTTCTTACTTCCACAAACAGGGCTGTACACTTTCTCAATCTTCGCACAGCACGCTTACACAAGTTATCTCCACCTGACATCACACTATTACATACCTCTCGGCACAGTTCCTCATACCCCTCTTGTTGTTTGATACTATTCACAATTCGCCGAAAACACAATCACGATGTCGTGGGCGGGTACGTAGACTGGCAAAATGTCTTACCCAAATCTCACTTTGATCCTTTCAATCGACTAACAACTCGGCCTTTCCTCCTCGTATAGGATTCAAGAAGAACGTCAACCGCGCGACTACCCAAGTCATGATGAAGACTGGTGCGAGATTATGATTCCGCTGCTCCTCGAACAACTTTGGATTGCTAACAGAACTGGTGTGTGGACAACAGGGCACGTGGAGAGGACCAACGATCGTGACTATGAGATTGAAGAGCGGCGCTATCGTACCATGGAAGCTGCTGCGAATCGCCTACAGAAAGAAGCCAAGGGCTACCTCGACTCGCTACGAGGTATGTTGTTTTGCCGAAAACAAGCTGTCTGGTTTAGTCAATACTGACTTGTTTTACCTTTCCCCGGGGTTAGCCATGACCGCCTCCCAGATGCGCATTGCCGAGACTATTGATGCGTTCTACGGTGACGCAGGTGCCAAGGATGGTGTGAGCCGAAGCTACAAGCAGGCTGTTGAAGATTTGGATGCGGAAACCATCAAGGCTCTCGATGGTCCGTATAGGTACGGAAAACATGCTCCGAACACTCTACCGGGAGACCCGGCGGTATTGACGGCAATGCCATAAAAACAGAACCACGGTTTTGGACCCTATCTCCCGCTTCTGCGCCTATTTCCCTGACATCAACGAGTGCATCAAGAAGCGCAACAACAAACTGCTCGATTACGACGCCATGCGCGCCAAAGTGAAGAGACTCGTCGAGAAGCCAGACAAGGACGCCACCAAGCTTCCCCGAGCCGAAAAGGAGGCCGAAATCGCCAAACAAGCCTACGAGCAACTCAATGAACAGCTGTTCACCGAGCTTCCCCAGCTTATCGATCTCCGCGTGCCGTATTTGGACCCTTCGTTCGAAGCGCTCGTCAAAATCCAGCTCCGCTTTTGCGCAGAGGCCTACAGCCGCATGGCACAAGTGCAACAGTATCTTGACGCAGATACTCGTGAACAGTACGCATCGGGTGATCTGGATAACCGCGTCGAGCAAGTTCTTCAGGAAATTCGGGATCTCAGCATCGCTGGTACCGTTTAAGGCGTGAATATTAGGCTTGCCTTCTCCTTACAATCTCTGTCGTGAAGATGAGATCTCTGTTATTCTCAGCTCGTCGCGTTCGCGATCTGACATGCCTCGATGAAGTGACACGGGCTACGCATTTTCCTGATGTCGTTACGATTGCATCCTTTCTGATTTTTTTTTTTACTCCCTCATACCCATTTCACTCCAGTTTCTTCATAGACTAATCTCACATCAGGTTGCATGAGGGTTTGTGGGCGGAAGGAGTCAAGCGGATAGGCCGTTCTGCTCGAGGGTTACCTCATGGATTTAGTTCTCGCAACACCTGTATTTATCTCTTTAAGTTCTCAGGGCACATCAGATCACCGCAGCTTTCTGTACTAGCTTTGCAGCAGGATCTTTCTTACGGGTCAAAACGGAAAGTATTTAAAGAAAGAAGCTACCCATATCTCGACGATCGAATAGCTTTCATTGATTATTCACTAGACTAAACGAAAATGTAGTCCACAGATACCTGTCATCCATACATATATACAACAGAGTGACTGGTACACGACGACACAAAAATCGCTGGAGGACCAATTGAAAACTCGAAGCCGCATGCAAAGCAAATGAAGCGGGAAACAGTAAGACAGGGAGGGGGGATTACAAAGAACGGTTGATTGGGCGTAGAGAAGCCGTACAGACATTAATTAGTACATCGAGACATTAAGGAAACTTTTTCCAAGGAATGTCAGTCTATGATCAAGGTAAGAGAGAGAAAAAGAGACGATTCAACAGAAAAACACCAACGGAAACGAGGACACGACAGCCTAAGCAGAGTACAGGAATTGTCGGGGAAAGAAAACATGAGGTGACGAGCATTACGAGTCTGTGGTACAGCGGAATGTCTGGCGCATGACACTCTGCAGTGCCTTCCAAAGGCCGTAGATATCCGATGGGGATAAAGGGGGGAAGGGCGAAGAAAACAAAAACAGAGGAAATGGATAGGGGAATGTGTTTGGGTACGTGTGCCCGTGATGCCGTATATCCGTACAGATCATTATCCTTAGAAGATTGCAAAAGGAAATCATGCTTGCATATGCGGAAAAAAGAGCAGCATGACAAATGAAACCAAAGGAAAAGCCATCAAGGAAATCCAAGGAGATGACATTCTTCAGTTCGGCCGTATATATTCGTTGAACTATCCTTGGGAGGGAGACGTAAAAAAAGAGAAGACCACATATCCTGGCCAATGTGGTTAGTTAATATGAACCTCCATTTCGAAAGTCCAATCGTCCTGATGGGTTCCTTTTTAGCGCTCGTCTCCAATTTTGTAGCCAGCTCAGAGCAAAGTTTTTAACGGCGGAAAAAAATTACGGCGAGCATGCTGAAAAGAAAAGCGGATTAGGCCGACGCAAAGAGCTCAAAATCAAAATTGCCTCCCATTGATTGTAAGAACTTAGACAAGTTTCGGAACGTTCGTCCATCATTACGAGTTTTGCAGAGACGTATGTCAGTCGGTAAGAAAGGATCTTCAGTGACCATAGTTAGGCTAAGTATTTCGGCGAACCACGTGTTGTTGCGGTTCTTGTGGCACCACGTAAATGCCACGTTCGCGTCCGTTGTTTGGTCCGTTTTCATCGCACTGGGTTGCTATGTCCAATAAGACGCTAAAATCATCCGGTCCTATGAATTCTCTTTTCCTTCCTCCATTCCTGGAACAGGTCTGGTGCCGTCCCCAGCAGGGCCAGTCACTGCTGTACTGGACACATACGCACTTTCGACTTCGGGACTGGCTGAACCCGTACCTGGCTGACTAACCATTTTGACGGGTGGTCCAAGGGAAGACCCCAAGGGAACTGGTGACTGCGGCATACGGGAATCCGAGATGGTCCTTGGTGTTGACTCCCTGGGTCCTGCAGAAGAAACTGTTGCTGCCCACTGTCCAGCTGTAACTCCTAGTTCTGGTCCAGCTATGTGCCGACCTTGCATGTCGGGTGTGTGTGGGGTTGATACATCTATATGTCGTGGTTGGCTTATCTGCTCTGGTCGCACATGCTGCTGCATTATACTCCCGGCTGGTTGGGAAGGATCCTGTGGAGTGGTCACTGTCGGGGCCGCCCCGCCCAACGTCGGCCGTCGCTGGGAAAGCATAGCCGGAGTGGAATAGGTCTCTCCTAGTTTCTGAGTGGCTTGAGCCCGTCTCTGGAGTTCTGCTTTACTGGGACGGCCCCTTTTCTTTCGGGGTTCACCGGTTGGAGGATCAGTGATCCGCGGGATTGCCACTGGTGGGCGGGATTCAGACGGGGGAAAGGGATCAATGACGTTGGGGGGCTTTGGCTGTATGGCTCGTGGCATCGAGGTAGCCTGAGGGGAGTGAAGATCAGCCAATGGGCGTTTTCTTGTCCCAGGTGAACTATGGAGCGGTGCAATTGGCCGAAAACCTGAACGTTGTTGATTATGTGCATATTCTCTTTCCATCACTTGAAACGCATTTTGACAGGCTTTGAGAGACCGCCCTATGAGGTTAGAGAAAGAAAATTAGCACAAAAGGAATTATGCATTACGCATCGTATATAGCCTCTTTGGCATAAAAGAAAAGTCAAGGCACGGATCGTCCATGAGATGACCTTGCCGAGTAAACTGGGGAACATATGGCAAGTCCTGTCATACCTGGAGGGAGAGGAATTTCCATCCAGTTTGGACTAATGCGAAGCTCTTTGATGATGCTGAACAGATATGCCGAAGAGATGCCAGCCCCCTTTAATATTTCTGTGAGGAGAAATCTCTGGCACAGAAGGATATCAGTAAACAATAAAATGAAAAGAATTGCGCATTACTGGCAAGTTGGCAGCTCTAAGTTGACATAGTCATGAGTAGTAGAGGCTTTACCTTCTCCTCCTCTGTCCATGACTTTTCAGGCAAGCTCGACATATCCAGGTGGTTTCAGCACAGGGGAGTTTTTTAGCCCAATCGGTCCAACACGCAAGCACCAGGTTTTTCTCCGGACGCAGGTAAGACAGGAGAGGATTTCAGCAGCCGATGGAGCACCGCGCGGGCGGGGGAACCCTGGGAGCGGAGGGGCGAATCAAACCGTGTACGTAAAAATCGGTGTCCCGAGATTAAACAAAAGGAAGCCGTCAGTCGTTAAGATGGATGAGGTCAAGGCCAGTTGCCAACGAATGACTGGAATTGGTGAAGATATAGCAAAGCTACCCAATCAATTATAGGAAAAACGAGCGGCAATCTCAATGCGAAAAAGGCCAAGCGCACGCGCGAGTGAGTTTCAGAAGAGATGGAGCACGGGGGAGACCAGCATTGGGTGCGAGACAGGGAGAAGAGCGCGCGATCGAAGCCGTTTTTGGCACCCCAAAGCAGTCAGAGAGCCTATATCAATGTCATAAAAGTAAAAAAGGAGGCCGTAACTGGACGTGAAAGGTTGGGTCAATAAGGAGGGAAAAGGCAATTGGCACCGAAGAAAAGAGCTCTCTGGTCCGTCTCCCCCACACGATAAGAATAAGAGAGTGTAGCAGAGAGCGGTAAAAGAGAGCGGTAAAAGAGAGAAGAGAAAGACAACAGGGCGGGAGAAGAGAAGGGGGGAGGGACGGAGGTGAGGTAAAGGGACGGAGGGAACAAAAGGAGAAGAAGCGGCAGTGAACTCAACGAGGACAGCGAACGACAGGTGGTGATGGTGTGAAGTGGGCAATGTCACAAGGAAGACAACCAGGCCAGGAACAGTGAGTACTACGCGGTACATGCGGAGTACACCCTGTAAGTTACTTCGCGATTTCGTAACGGTATTACGGAAACAAGTCAACCAAGCCGAGGCATGCTCCATCAATCCCGCTGCTCTCCCCTAGTATTTACCTTTCGGACAGAATATCAACTGGTGGTATACATTGCGGTTATTTTCAATTTTGTGGTTTATGGTTGCGACCATGCGGCGCACAGGTGCGAGATCTCGAGCTTTTTAAGGTCGTCCAAAATTGCTTCCTGTCGCTCCACCTGTCGCTCCAAGCCGAGACAAGGCTCTTGGAGTTGGTGGTGGCCAAAACGACGGGAGGCGCTCTGGGAAGTTGTCTTGGGCAATGTTGCACACCCCAGATGGCTCAACTGAGCGAAGGGACAAATCAGATGTAAAGCGGGTAGGAAAGCTGCAGGAACTCGGGACCAACCGCCTACACGCTACAGGTGCCAACGGACTGTCACCCAGTTATTCTGAGCTGATCTTCTCATTTGTCGCAGAATTCTAGAAGCCACCAGTCCCAATTTCTCGGGTACTTATGGCAAGTTGAGAAAGATTTAAATTTCCCTGATGTTCATCCAAACGAGACAAGAAATCGGACATGTGCACAAGAGTTCACTGTCCTTATTTTGTTAGATCGGTTGAACAGGCATTCCAAAAACCATTTAACTTTTACGGTCAGAAAGGATGATAAGGGAACAAAGTGCTCCTCTGTTTGTTGATCTGCTTTGGACTGCTTCTTTTGCATATGTATTGTAATGTACCTTCAGAGAGTGTGTGCAGACAGCAAAGAAACTCTGTCTATTCTGCAATGAAAACAGGGAAATAAAGAGCTCCCTCATATGCAGTGATGAGGAGAGTGAACTGATCTTTTGCACAAAATTGCTTAAAAGGAATAGGAGCGCTTCTATGGAGCCAGGGAGTTCGAACAATGACCCATGGTGGCACGTAAGCCTATCGTCCAGGGCGCATCGAACGAGGGGGGGGAGGGCCGGTCTAATAATTTGCTCCGCGAGCTCGTTGTATTGCAAGGGTGTTTGCACAACGCCAGGTGTCGCCTAGAGTCGCACTGTGTATTAATGTTAGAAGTTCAAAGCAGGAGCGTGGAGAACAAGGACAATTGCTGGTTCAGATTTGCATCCACCGGAAAGGATACCTGGACCGAATCTGCCAGGAAGTGAGCGAAGATGCACTCCTGGCAGGGGTATGTAGAACTAGTCGTAGCATTAGTGCCAGGTATGCATGAAAAACAAAGAATTGGGGAAGGGGGCGGCAAAAAAAAAAATTAAATATGAAACTTAGATCAAGTCCGCAGTAAAACAAAACTAACACGACGCCCAATGTTTTGGAGGCTCTCTCGATATCGCGAGTTCGGCCGTGGAGATCTCCTCTCCTGCACGAAGAGGGTTTGGTCTACGCAAACCGCGCGAAGCGCTAGAAAAGTTGGAGCGAGCCTTCATGGCGCGACGATTCAATTCGGTTGAGATTAAATTAAATGAGATAAGACACTGAAACAACAAAAAAAAAGCAAGAAACAGAAGGGGAAAGGCTGATAATTTGTGTTGTGACCCAATATATCCTGGTAAGTATCCATACCGTCGCTGGTACGGCCGTACCGTTACCAGCAATTACTCAGCGTAACTTTGTTTGTATCATTCTCGTACCCCTGAAGTATCGTTGACAGGGCTTTTTATTTTCCCCGTGAGGTTTTGAACATACCCAAGCTTCAGTGTATCAAAACTCATGTGGTGTGAATCTGCTCTTCATCCAGTCGTGTCATGACCTTTCGCTCTGAGAACCTGGCGCGTGCTTGTCACGCTGTCAGCTGGCCACACGCAGGAAGTCACCGGGCTGGTGAGGACGAACCTGGGACACGACTTCATCTCAAAACTGTCATCATCTCTCGAAGTGATTTGATAGGTCATGGTGCGGAACGCTGAAGCGAAACAGCGAGAAAAAATGTCCATGAATGCGAAACCGGTTGGACTTTTCTCTGCCTGGAAAACAGTCCATGCTGTTATCGTTATCGCCAGAAAACAGCGCCCTCATCCACTGCAAAATCGAATTGACCATCGAAACGAAGCATCTCCCAGCTTGAAGGCGTCTGATTGGGGGACAGGTCTCAAGCAGATGCGCTGGAGCAGCCTTCAGATGATTCGCTGCTTGCAGCCTGATCTTGCATAAGAAAGACTGCCAGAAGAAGCTCTCCTACAACACCATTCCGACGGAGCAAAAATCAGAGCCCACGAGCGTTTCAGCCCCTTTGGCGGGGGATGTGCCCCGTTAAAGGCATATGATTCGTGGAATGCTGCATGCCGTCACTGCAAAACATGCTGGACTCCTCATCCTCCGCACGCACGTTTGGCGCTGTTCTGCATCACCCAACTTTTGGATGACGATCCTCCCTGTGGTCTGGTTCATTCTACCGACCGTGTTCTTTAAACA
The DNA here is from genome assembly GCA_900128795.2 of Malbranchea cinnamomea. Lineage (NCBI taxonomy): Eukaryota > Fungi > Ascomycota > Eurotiomycetes > Onygenales > Malbrancheaceae > Malbranchea > Malbranchea cinnamomea. The sequence goes on from FQSS02000137.1 coordinate 18,445, forward strand.
GTACAACAGATGGTAGCTCCAGTATTCATCACATCAATACAGATGTAAAGCATATGGATTATCTCCTTCACTCTTCGATCCCCATACGAATGTATCTCCTTTGCCATGTCAGTGGTCCTTCTTCTCTCGCCTCGTTGGACGCGTTATTAAGTCAAAGTTGACCGACTCATGGAGCCCCACACATCATTTAGGCAGATCTGGCGCACATACCTTCGACTGATTCGTCGGATTGTTGGAGCTCGAAGAGGCTGCCTATTTCGGTTTAGCGTGACCTGCTACTGCTCCATCCCAGCCGTGAAGACAGGTTGCTCTTCCAATGGGTGATTGCGAGGGCATCTGGGAAATACTGTCAAGGCATTCTGCAAATTAGTCGTTTTGGTCAAACTATGATTCTGTCAATAATCATGACCGTGTTGTTGCTACCACGCATACTGGCATAACAGTCTGCCCTGGCAACTTTCCGTGCTTGCACCCTGGCCGTCGTTCGAGCTCAATCAACAACGGATTGCACCGCTCTTCCCCGACGTCCGCTCCATTCTCGGTTGTTGGAACAGGGGCTTGCCCGCGATAGAACCCTTTAACTGGTTCAGAACGAATAACTCATGTCTGATGTTGTGGACTGCATCTGAGATTATATACGATTCCGCTCAATTTTCAGCGACCTGCACTCTCGCGTGACGTGCCAGTAGAGAATTCAACGCCGACAAAGATCGACTATGGTGGATAGTCTGGGAATTAAGATACTCAGCTGAAACCTCGGTGTTCGAAGGATATATAATACATTGGTGTCTGGAGGTACGACCTATGCTTCTCCAACTTTTTCAGCTCAATCATACAGTGAAACTTCGATCACGGACTCTCTAGAAATCTCGAGGCAAAACAAAAGAAAGAAGCTTTTGCTGTCCTATATTTGGTCGTCATCATCTGTCTGCCGCTCGAAGACGCTTCCAGTTCAAGTTTTGCGCTTCATTTTGTTGTCACCCAACGAGTTAGGGTGGATTCCGCGGCACTTGGACCGAGCTGTTCTCACCAATCCTATACTCGCTACTTTAGTGGTTGCCGTTGTTTTGGCATGGTACTGCTTCTACTGCTGTACAACGCGCAATTGTTTCTCGCTTGAGTGCGGCTAAGAAATATCTCTTGCTCCTGAGAGTCTGCACGAGGGTCTCGTGCAAACAGACAGAGATTGTCCATGGATGATGGTACGATGGTAGCTTATGGTCGGTAGTAGGAGGGATCGTTGCCGTGCTGTGGCACGAAGAAAAGCGGCTTTACTGCCGGCTGATCCTCTACAGCTAACTGTGGATAGAAATCCTCTTGGTGGCGGCGATTGCCATGAACCGGCCTGTAAGGTAGGCCGCGCACCTGGGCGGTATCCAAAAAATAAAGGCATTTCTTTCCGTTTTCCATCTACCGACAAACAGACAGCGATTTGTCCCAGGGCATGACGATCAGCGAATGCGGTGCCTCTGAATTCTCTAATTTTTAATGCGTCGAATTTATCACTGGATAAGCATGCTCAGCGCACATTTTTTTTCTTCTATTTTTTGAATGCTACCGAAAAATGCAATCTGTTTGGAGAGCAATGGTGACTCCGCAATTCTTATGAAAACATTATTCTGCCAGTGTGCCGTGATCTGTTTATTTTTATTCATGAGTTGGCAGTCAAGTCCATTTTGACCATGTTTCCGGGGTCTTTCGGGGAAAAGGGCGATGGCGATTGTGGCCACAGCGGCTGTGATTCACTCACGAGCGCTTTGGGGCACAATGTATCCAAGGGATGAAGTATGCGACTGAGAGGAGGGTCTTCTGGCTGGAATGAAGTCTGAGTGTTCGACTATCGTGAGGGCGGTGTCTGTCGAAGATGTGTCCTTGAAGCCAGCCAGTCGCGAAGCTGACAAGGCTGCCCAGGAAAATCAGATTCTCTTTGTACTTGGTACTGCGTAAGACGGGCAGGCTCCTGCGAAGTGGCCGAAAATTTCTTTGGCAGACAAACCACTTATTGACACGCACTTCGTCAATTCCTCAGTGCCAACTCCCTTTCGCTTCAACAACGTTCATGTCAATGCCACCTCCCCTATTCCCTATACTCCCCTTTTGCACTGCCTTTCCCCTCTAAAATTTATCATTGATACTGTCTATAAGCCAAGTAAAACTAATGAACATGGTGGCTTTATGCGTTTGAGTTTACTGCAAGTCAACTTGGGTGTCGCTCCGAAGGCGAACAGGTTGGTGAAGAAAGTCCAACCAGAACTCACCTCTCTGCAAGCCCAGCACTGGAGGAGTGGGGAAAGGGATTATTCGAGTTGAGAGGGACAATACCACTTGCGAGGCATCGAAGCTCTAAGGAGACATATTCTACTGTCCCAGGTTATCGTCATCTTGCTGAGACTGGTTTCTCCCAGTGCCTCTGCGATCCGAACCCATCAACGACCTATCTCTGCACGTCACAGAAACATTCATTGCTTTACTGTCGGATGCAACTGTCTCTTTGCTACTGCTCCTGAAGAATCTTTACTTCACAGGATCCGATTGTCTGGTTTCATTAGCCTGACTAGACGCTGTGTCTGACCAGCTGTCCGCTTGTGTGCCAAACCACCAAAATTCCACTACCGCCACGCACTCAACTTCATTTTTCTGGATCTCCTCCACCGTTCATCTCTTGCTCTCTGCATCAACAACACCCACAGCACCTAGCTGTTTGGTGCTGCACCCACCGCACAACGGGTAGCTTCCTTCTGACCTCTGAATTTACGGCTCTTCTCTTGTTCCCTCTTTCAGTTGCTCCTTAGCGGTGCCACATCAACCAGTTCAAGACAGCTATCTGCGCCAGTTCCCTCTTGGCGGACTTGCAACCAACCTGGTAAACCTGAAGGTCGAGCAGGCATTTCGTTGACCGACTCACTGCTACATCTTTAGTTCGCTCCTTGATTCATTTTCTCTGGCGTCTTGCCCAAGCCAGACAAATCTTTGTAGTCGCTATTCCCTCGCCACAGCATGGCTCGCCATGATGGCGAGGAAATCAAACCTGAGGTTGTCGCAGATGCAGTAACAGACCTGAAACTTGAGCACAATGGCTCTGCTGACAACCTCGACATTATCCCTTCTGCAACCTCTCCCGGGAAAAAATCCAACGGAGTTTCTAGTCCCAGTTCTACCCGAAAGTCAGAGAACTCTTCTAAATCAACAAGCCGAAGTCACTCTCCGTCCCAAGTCAAAGATGAGGACGAGCCAGAGCAGAAGGTGGGCGGTGAGATCACCGTAAAACTTGAGCCGGGTCAGCCACCAAAGCTCGCTCGCAGTTCCTCTCAGAAGATTGTTCCTCGGCCTCCGCAACTGTTTAATCATCTCCCAGATTGCACTGCAGAAGCTACGGCCACATTTCAAGTGATCGAATCCTGCACATATGCCAACAAATATCTGGGATACACAGAACATGCAATGGACTGTGACTGCGCTGAAGAATGGGGTACGTAGCTACTTCCTCTTGCTTTAAGAAAACAACTTTTTTCAAAAATTACCTAGTATATGTTCCATGCTCCCAGTTTCTGATCTCATGACCTCCGCGCTGGCGGCGTCGTAAGTCTACTATATGTGCGATGCTGATAGGTTGTTAGATTCCGTCGCCGCCGAAAATCAAGCATGCGGAGAAGACTCAGACTGTATCAATCGCGCAACCAAGATGGAGTGTGTCGGGGATTGTGGATGCGGAGCTAATTGCCAGAATCAACGATTCCAGCGGCGAGAGTACGCGAAAGTGACAGTGATTAAGACTGAAAAGAAAGGCTACGGTCTGCGTGCGGACACAGATCTACGGCCCCATCAATTCATCTATGAGTACGTGGGAGAGGTTATCAACGAAGTGCAGTTTCGGAAGAGGATGATACAGTACGACGAAGAAGGGATCAAGCACTTCTACTTTATGTCTCTCAACAAAGGTGAATTTGTTGATGCGACGAAGAAGGGCAACCTGGGTCGCTTCTGCAACCACTCTTGCAATCCAAACTGCTACGTGGACAAATGGGTGGTCGGGGAAAAACTTCGGATGGGCATCTTCGCGCAACGGCACATCAAGGCTGGAGAAGAGCTGGTTTTTAACTACAATGTGGATCGTTATGGTGCTGATCCACAACCGTGTTATTGTGGAGAGCCTAATTGTACCGGTTATATCGGCGGCAGAACTCAGACTGGACGTGCCACCAAATTGTCCAACGCGACTATCGAAGCACTGGGCATCGACGACCCTGAGGGTTGGGACACTGCCGTCGCAAAGAGGCCACGGAAAAAGAAGACTGGTGAAGATGACGAGGAATATGTTGACAGCTTGCAGCCCAAATCCCTGGATGAAAACGGCGTCACCAAGGTCATGGCTGCTCTCATGCAGTGCAAAGAGAAGTGGATTGCTGTCAAGCTCCTGAGCCGCATTCAGCGATGTGAGGACGAACGAGTTCGAAACCGGGTCGTCAGGATGCACGGCTATCAAATCCTGAACTCGCAACTGAACACATGGAAGGACGACTTCAACGTCGTGTTGCAAATTCTGGATATATTAGATAAGTTTCCGAGGCTGACGCGCAACAAGATCATTGACTCCAACATCGAGGCTACAATCAAGCCACTCACACAATGTGGCGACGAGCGGGTTGAGAAGAAGTCTGCAGCGCTACTTGAGGTTTGGGCTGCCTTAGAAGTGGGATATCGCATTCCACGTATGAAGAGAGACCTGTCAGCGATCAATAACACTCCCCCGGCGAAGCACTTTGAACGTCGTGAAGGAAGGGAGGAACGGCACCGCAGATCTAAATCGAGATCGAGATCGCGATCACGGTCCCGTTCCCGTTCTGTTGATATCATGAAAAATGCTCCCCGTGGGCCTTCGGCTATGAACCGTGGACCCAAGGGCCCTCGAAACCATCACCCTCACGGTCATCCTAGATTTCGTCGTCCTTTCAATCCACTTCCCAAAGGTTGGTTTGCTGCTGAATCCAATGGCAGAACGTACTACTACTCCGCCCGAGGTGATACGACGTGGACAAGGCCCACTGCCCCGGCGCCAGAGCCTCCTCCTCCCCCCAAACCGGAAGCTAGGGACAAAGCCTTGCAGGATATAATTGATGGGATTATGAATGCCAAGGAAAGTACACCTAGGTTAAAAGAAAAGTCTGGAACGCCTGCCACTCCGCATGATGCCAATCGGGAAGAGAAAAAGGAGAAATCAGAGAAGTGGCGGACATACCCGGAAGAGAAACAGAAGAGGATTTATGAGAATACTGTATGTGTCTCTTCTCAGCGTTTGAGCCTTGCCGTTGGTGTGCTAACACGGTTTGCAGTTATATCCACACATCAAGTACATAGTGGACAAGTTCAAGCATAAACTTCCCAAGGAGGACTTGAAGCGATATGCGAAAGAGGTACGTACATCCACTTCTTCCCCAACGGCGCTTAAATTTTATTTCAAAGTTTAATGAAACTACACAGAATTAGTTAAATATTTGAATATATCTAAAGTAACAGTAGGAAAATATATATT
>FQSS02000244.1:0-13039 GCA_900128795.2 Malbranchea cinnamomea
CATACTCATCAAGGACAGAGCCAGGACGCCATGGAGGGGGACTCCTGACGTCAGACAGACTTCGGAAGCAGCACTGGGGATATCTCGGTCGTGTGTGTTGCCAGCATTGGCGAGACTGGCGTGAGAGCATCCTTGCAGGTCACGACTCATATAAGGCTGATTTGCGGAGGGCTGTTGAATGGCTGACCACCACAGCTCTTCATCTTCTGGAAATTCAATACATCCTATGTCATCACCACGAGTCAAAAGACGATAACTAGACGTGAGGCTGCTTGCAGAGACGTTGAGCCTAGGTAGTAGGTACCGGAGTAGTAGTAAGTCGGCTGCGGCGATCAAGGGCTTGCTTCATGTGTCACTCATTGTGGACGGGAAGCTCCCCGCTTGGCGCAAACCTCGACAAAGCCGCGCTTCAATACCCGAAGCAACATCAATCATAGTACACATTGATACTTGTTGCTCTCAAACTATGAGAGTACTGCTTTGTCCAACAAAACATTTGAAATCATTGGAGGCTCCTGGTTGCCAGATGTTTGGATATGGTACATATTTCCTCTTGCCGCCTGTCAATTAATATAGACTGCTATCTACATCCACCTCCTCCCAGTTAGCGCAGGTTTCCAGGTACAAGCTCCATCCAAGAGCGCTCTGAGCTTCCTTTCTTCTGCCTCGGGCGTCCATAGGATCGTTGTCAGTTGGCATGGCTCTGGAGAGCATTATTTGTGCTGTTTATGTCCTTTCCACCAGGTACCACGCGGCCAGCAGGAATCCGTGAAACTACACAATAACACCGAGTTGCTTGCCTATCGTCGCATGGCTCAGGTACCGAATCCAGATCTAAACTGGCTGGCAGTTTTGCTGCTTGTCTCAGCCAATTTCAGTCTCTGACGCTCAACAGAAAACAGTGCCTCTACCTTTAGGTTGATTTGGACGCACTAATGAGTGCCAATCCATGAATCGACTAAAAGAAAACTCTAGACATCACTTTAGTTATGTACAACAGGGATGCAAGTTTGTCCTTTGTATGTTTGCGCCAAAGAGCGCTACAGAAGAAGGCACTATTATGCTTATTTGCACTTCTTCACAAGCACTTCGATGTTACGAGGCAGAAACTGGAGAGACAGTACATCCTAAGTAGGTAGTAGAGCTTTCTTCACACAAACAGCCAAAAATCATTTATTGTTGGGGCTGTGCAATTGCAGAGTAACAGCAGATTGACACTTGAGTACATCGAATACCTTTATTGACAGGACATGTGCGAGACAATGCTCCAGAGGGTGCAAGTCTTGGGGAGGGCTCAGTCACACTCTCCGCAAAGGATGGTGACAGGCTCAAGTCGGGAATCCTCCTCGGAACAGTTTCTCCTCTACATAAAAAAAAAACATTCATCATTTGTCTTGATGTCATGTCCCTGATAACAACACTTCACAGGGAAGAACAGCTTGTTTAAAAGCACGGCTCCCGATCTTTGCTGGTTTATCATGTACATCGATCGTTAGTCTTGACATACCCAGACCACCAGTACTCCACCTAAGCACTTATCCTTCCATTGCCACCACTTAGGTAAACTTTGGTTTCTCCTACTTACAGAGGCAGTGTATTGCTCTGCAATCCCAGAATCAAATCTTGCCTGACAACCAGCCAGCAGCAAAGAGCGCTCGATTTCACTGAGAACCTCTCCTGGGCCAACTGCTGTACCTAGTGAGACATAGGATCTGTTCAGGGCTCAGAAAAAGCCCCAGCTGCTGTGCCCATGGACAACGTGAGCGATGCCTTCTTGCCTTGACATGGCTATCCTATTCCACACAGATTCTGTGAACTGACCAGTGCCTTTCTTTTTTTTCTACCATCTATGCAGGTCGGTGAGAACGACATGGTCATTGATGATTATGACCAGTACAACAGCGATCGTGCAGATGTTGTTCTCGTGTCGCCATCAGGTTCCACCGGCGAGCCGGAGGAGCCTGAAACCCTTCTTGCGAACGACTGTAAGCCTTCCTCCGCTGCTATATATGAGATACATTCTGGATCTGGTGGAATGGACCTTTGCGGGGCTCACCCGGCCTCAATCCCTCCTTTCCATTTTACGAGTTCATCGAGCAATTTTTCGACGTATGCTACGAGCCCTGGCTAATACATCCCGTTTTCGCAGATGACGCGATGATGTCCCGGTACTTACCCGCTGATCCTGATTTGGAGACTCTGGCGGAGGCACACCACACATGGCATATCCGGAACTGGACAAAGATGCAGCGGAGGGAACATGGCCCGATATTTGAATGTGGTGGTTATCCTTGGTGCGTTCCTTCGCAGCTTCCACCAGTTATGCCGGACTGGAAAGGAGCTGTTGGCTGATTATGCAATAGGAGAGTATTGTTCTTTCCATTCGGAAATCAAGTCGAACACGCGTCGTTCTATCTTGAACATGGGTACACCGAAGAGAATCCTCCGCCTCAAGATTGGTACGCCTGCGTTCAGTTCTCGCTGGTATTATGGAAACCGAGCGACCCATCGGTGTTTATCCAGCACGGTACGTACCCTCCCTCAATGTTCGTTCTTCTGACCTCATCTGATTGGTTCGTTAGGTGCCCATCACAGATTTAACGCAGAGGAGGGCGACTGGGGTTTCACGCGATTCTGTGAACTCCGCAAGTTGTTCCACCATTCGTGGGAGGGCACCGATAAGCCGTTTGTGGAGAATGACGAAGCCTGCATTACCGCCTACGTGCGCGTAGTGAAAGATCCCACGGGAGTTTTGTGGCATAGCTTCCAGAAGTATGACTCCGCAATTTAATCAGTATCCTAGACAAAGCTGACGGGACTTTTAGTTATAACTCGAAGAAAGAAACTGGAATGGTCGGTCTTCGAAATCAGGGAGCCACATGCTACCTCAACTCCTTACTGCAGTCCCTCTACTTCACGAATGCCTTCAGAAAGGTGAGGTTTTTTTTCTCTTTGGTCAGGACACAAAGTTGTAACTGACAGTGGGAAGGCCGTATATCAAATCCCGACAGAGGATGACGCGAATAGATCGAATAGTGCCTGGACTCTCCAGCGATTATTCAATAATCTCCAAACCAGTGAGCATGCCGTGTCGACGCAGGAACTTACAGCCTCATTCGGGTGGGAGTCGAGACAAATTTTTGAGCAGCAAGATGTTCAGGAGTTATCGCGAAAGTTGATGGAGCGACTGGAGGAGAAGATGAAGGGTACACCAGCGGAAAACGCCCTAGCAGACCTCTTCGTCGGAAAGACAAAGACCTATATTTCTTGTATCCACGTCAACTACGAGTCCTCGAGGATAGAGGACTTCTGGGACATCCAGCTCAACGTTAGGGGAAACAAAACGTTAGACGACAGCTTCAAGGACTATATCCAGGTGGAGACTTTGGATGGGGAGAACAAATATGATGCCGGTGAACCATACGGACTTCAAGAGGCTAAGAAAGGCGTCATTTTCGAGAGTTTCCCGCCAGTGCTGCATCTGCATCTTAAGCGCTTCGAATACGACATTCACCGAGACGCTATGATGAAGATTAATGACAGACATGAGTTTCCAGAAGAGTTTGACGCCTCACCTTACCTATCGGAGGATGCTGATAAGTCGGAACCCTGGATCTACCAGCTGCATGGTGTCCTCGTACATAGCGGTGACTTCAACGCTGGCCATTACTACGCCTTCTTGAAACCTACTAAGGATGGTCACTGGTATCGGTTCGACGATGACAAAGTGATTCGAGCTACAATGAAAGAGGTGTTAGAAGAGAACTATGGCGGCGAGTACACCAATCTTCCAAATGGACACAACGGTATCCGTCAGCCTTACGCCCGAGGGTACTCCACCAAGCGTTCGATGAATGCCTACATGCTGGTGTATATTAGGAAATCTCGACTTGATCAAGTTCTCGTTGACGTGTTAAAAGAGGATATACCCGAACATATCGGTAAGCAGCACCACACCACACCTCTTCCGCGTCCAATACACTAACGCCTGTGCTATAGAGAGGCGTTTGGCACAAGATAGAGCCGAGCTTGCCAGAAAGAAGAAAGAGCGCGAGGAACAGCACCTTTATATGAATGTTGGTCTGATATCGGACGAGTCGTTCAAATGCCATCATACATTTGATTTGACTAGTATGGATCTTGAACCCGATGATCCGGCTGCCCCTAGAGTTTTCAGAGTTCTTCGCGCGATGAAGGTGAGAGACTTGGTACAACAGATTGCCGAAGAAAAAGGGTTAGCACCGGAACAGATTCGTCTTTGGGCTATGGTTAATCGCCAGAACAAGACGATCCGTCCGGATCAACCGATCCGAGATTTGGATTTGTCGGTTGAGGAAGCGTATAACAAGTATGGCAGCAAGGGCAATTTGTTCCGTTTCTGGATTGAGACCAAGGAAGCTGGCCCCGACGGAAAGATTGTGTGGACTGAAACACAAGGGCCTAATGGCCACACCCTCGTCTTCTTGAAGCATTTCGACGTCGCTGCGCAGACTCTCACTGGCGTCGGTCACGTCTTCGTCAAGAAGCAGGCCAAAGTCGGAGAACTTGCGGGCACGATCTTGGATATCATGGGCTGGCCCGCAGGTACACAGCTTCTCCTTTACGAAGTAAGAACCCTTGCCTCATTCAATCCCTGTCCGGCTTTTCACCGTCTGGTACTAACTTGTTATTTACAGGAGATCAAGCACTCCATGATTGACCCTATGAAACCCAAACAGACATTCCAACAGTCTGAGATACAGGACGGCGACATAATATGTTTCCAGCGCCCTGCAAATGAATCTGAGTACGTCTTCTGTGATGAAACAGTTGCAATCAATGAACCGACTAACACCAGATATAGACTGTCAGATTCGGTAGTATATACTGATGCGAGACTTTATTATGATTACCTCCTGAATCGCATCAAAGTTCGTTTCGAGCCTATTAAACACGGGTCAGAGGACCCAGGCTTCGAGTTGACGCTGAGCCGCAAGATGACTTATGAGCAATTCTCAGCGAAAGTTGGCGAGCACTTGAACGTCCCCGCTACACATTTGAGATTCGCGCCTGTCTTGCAGAACAGTGGAAAGCCAAAGCCGTTTATCAAGCGATCTGTAACACAGACTCTTGGGCAGATACTTACCACCCAGTACTCTGCGTACGGCTATAGTGCCCATCGGCCAGATGCTCTTTACTACGAGGTCCTCGAAACTAGCCTTAGCGAATACGAAATGAAGAAGATAGTGAAGCTGAATTGGCTTCCTGAGGGTATTGCTAAGGAGGTCCGTGTCAACTAAGTCCCCAACACCCGCTCCCAATTGACCGTAGGAAAAGTGAACTAACAGTCCCACAGCAACCTTATGAAATCCTCGTGGCCAAGAATGGAAATATCTCCGATTTGTTATCAGGCTTCCAAAAGAAAGCTAATCTTGATGATGAGGCCATGAGACATATACGTGTTTACGAGGCGTATAACGGCAAGTTTTACAAAGAATTACACGACAATTACAGCGTTGCTGGTGTGACGGACTTTGTCACACTTTACGCTGAGCAGATCCCTGAAGAAGAATTGCAGATGGCGGAAGGGGAGTTCAAAGTGAACGCCTTTAATTTCGACAGAGAGCCTAGTAAACCTCACGGTGTCCCATTTAAGTTTGTCGTGAAACCGGTACGTCTATCCCACCTACTTCTCTCCCTTCACTCATCATTGCACTACTATGTACTAATTTCCGTTTAGGGTGAGAAATTTAAGGACACGAAAGAACGCCTCACAAAGCGAACCGGAATTCGAGGGAAGCAGTTCGAAAAAATCAAATTTGCTGTCGTATCCCGAGCATTCTATTCGAATCCGAGATACTTGGAGGACGGTATGAATCCCCCTTTTTGATCCGCAATTGTCTGTCAATCAAACTAAAAACTAATCTTACTCCTTAGACGATGTACTCGCCGACCTGCTCACAGACCCCGAGGACCAGCTTGGTCTAGACCATGTGAATAAGAACCGGAGCTTCTGGAGCCGGGGCGAGAGCTTTTTCATTAAATAGACCACATTTTAGGCATTGTTCTAAGGGGTTGCGGGTGCTAGGGGTGGTATTTTATTCATGGCGTACATATTCATTAGCTTGAAAAAGGATCCTGGGCGCCGACATCTTTTTCTTTCTTTCTCTCTTTCTACCATCGCCCATTCTTCTCTCAGTACTCCTAGACGCCTGCTCAGTTTGGATCTCAAGCCAATACCATATGAAATGTATGTACCTTGATCTCTAAAGTGATGTTATGTCAATTCAATGATTACAATTGAACACTCAAAACATTACGCCGCACTAGATAATATAATTCGCCTTGAGAAATCATTGAAGTGGACGTCAATCGAGAAAGTTGCCAACTCAAGTATCACGTGAATGAGCTGGTCATTGCATACGATGCAAACAAAACCTGTTTCAAGCCACTCTGGCCAGGACTCCTTCGAAGCAACAATTGCAGCCGCGCGACTTTTGAAGGTTGCACTCTTTTGAACGGACGCGGTTAGCGAAGGGGTGACCTCAAGAAGTACAATGCGGCTTCAGGTGCTTTTATTCGGCCTATTGGCCTGCGCGGCCTCATGTGTGTCCGCCACTGCTCTGACCTACAAACTCGAGGCCAACGAAAAAGCATGCTTCTACACCTGGGTCGACTCTCCTCCATCTAAAATCGCATTCTACTTTGCGGTAGGCTTCACTTGGCTCCTCCTCCTCGTGGATCTTCAGTTTACATGAAGTTGACCTCTGTTGGTTTGGCCCCGTAGGTTCAATCAGGTGGTTCGTTCGATGTCGATTACTCGGTCGTTGGCCCGGGGGAGAAGGTCATATTGGATGGCACTAAAGAGCGTCAGGGTGACTTTGTGTTTACGGCGCAGTCTGTGGGGGAGTATAGATTCTGTTTCAGCAACGAGATGTCTACGTTCGCGGACAAGATGGTTGATTTTGAGATCGCGGTGCGTATTTTCATTCGTTTTTGAGATCCCTCCCGGACCGCCCTTAAACTTTGACTAATCTTTTCGACGAATCGTGAATTCGAGGCTGACAATACAAAACTATTTAGGTTGAGAATGAGCAAAGGGCTCAACTCCCGTCACGACCTGGTGCTTCTGCTGAACAGGCTTCGGCAGTTGAAGAATCAATTTTTAAGATTTCCGGCCAGCTCTCGACGATTAGCAGGAACCAGAAATACTTCCGTACCCGCGAGAACCGGAACTTCAGCACTGTCCAGAGCACGGAAAGACGGATATTCAACTTTAGCGTCATTGAAAGTCTGATGATGGTTACAATGGCCGGTTTGCAGGTATTTATCGTGAAATTCTTTTTCCAGGGTGCTAGGAAAGGTAAGAACTTAGCTCCGTATGAAAATAAATCTATAAGGGCTGATACCGGACTTCCCTGTTTGCGAATGTTTCCTCGTACCTGTTGTGTCTATATTAAGTGAGGGGATTGTGATATGAGAAGCTGACTGGGCTGTAGGTTACGTATAATCATGGCACGTCTGATACGTTGGTCCACGAATTGTTCCTGTTCTATACTTTATGATTTTTGAGCGATGACAAAGACTTCGAAATACATTTTCTGAGGATATTTTGTTTTTAATCAACATGGTGATTTTTTAAGAGGCTAGGTCGGAAATGCTATACACATTTCTTACTTACAACACATGTGACGACTCCTTCAAGTTGGGAGTTTAATCAGAAGGCCATGCTTCCAGTCCATCGTGCACTATTCGGTAAGTTATCATGGCTCCAATACTGTCATAAAAGTTCTCGTTGCAGAACTCGGATTTTCCACGTTGCGAGCGGGAGGGCTTAACTATGATTAAGAGCTTGAGTTCAGGGACTAAATTCGATTGCTTGGCAAAATTACATGTAGTACTTTGACTAATTAACTTCTGCAAGGATGCACGACGTCATCCATAATGATGTCATATCAGAACTCGCGACCAACTTCACTTCGGCTGTTTTGTCAATGGGATTTAGCTGCGAATTAAGAAATCAGGGGCTCGCACTGACTTCGAATTGAGACGTATCTCATGTGAGGTCCGTTTCCTCCTGCCAAACACGAAACTTGCCTCTGCTTGAAACCGATCGTGACAACTTCTAAGTTAGGGGATACGCTGTAAGAGGAATCTCAATTCCCTGGATCCTGATGCTTCGTCTCCATGAAGACACGTGAGACAGTGTTGTGATCCACGCGACTGGATTTCCCTTTTGACTGTGCGTGGAGTTGTTAAAGAAACTTTGTTTCGTTCCACCAATGGACTTTTGCATACCACCGGTCGATGCAAGCGCAAGTCACTCATATGGACCGTGAGTTTGGGTTCCCGCTCTGCTCGCATGGAATGACGACAGTTCCCGCCATATCTAGCGGGCACAAATACATGACCAGCGAGCCATGCAGACGACCAGGGCCTTTCGAAGGGAACCACTCAATTTGAGAAATATTTAATTAGGCGAAAGTAAATAGGGGAATTCACTGCGTTATGATGTTATCCTTCGCCGCACCCCTAGATATTTCCAGTTTCGGCTCCCATGACATCATCAGGCGCTGGATCAATTTTGACCTTCTATCAAGTCCAGTCGGGATCTGTGTTCAGGATTCAGGCATGTTGCTCTGCTGTCGCTACAGTCCATGTTAGTGCTTGGCAACTAGATATTCGTGGGTTATAGTCCTGTGCAATTCAAAAACAAAACTGTTAAGAGGGCAGAAATGGTTCATGGGGCATAGTGTTAAACAGCGGTTGTCTTGTTGAAGTTATATTTTCCTTTGAGAAGCATTTTTGGTGAAGATCGACTCGGGCTCCCGCCGGCGGTCATTTGAACGCTTTTACTCCCGGGTACACGGTTTTCTTGATGCCGGTGTGCGTTTATATCACCATCCCTCCTGGAAGTCTGCGCTTCATTTGCATGCTCACGTTATGATGAAGATCGCGCAGACCGTCATCGGAGTCATTTACTCAACATGAGTTGTCCAGCCCGGTGGATGGCCGTTCACGTGAGAGGCTGATATCATACTCCCGGTTCATACACCAACACACTCAACGCCAGTTCAACGCACTGCCTATCTTCGATGACGGAAGGAATGAATCCAAGGATGCTGGAGAGTCGAACTCCGATACCAAAAACGCATCAAATGGATCGTCCATGGGCTCGCGAGGTCACAACAATGACGGCTCGGGCCCTGCGAGTAGACGCTAGCTAGGAGTCAAAGAAACTTCCTATAACTTGGTGAGCCGTGTCATTGTCTCTCAACTGGCCCTTTTTTTTCGGCGGCGAAAGACAACAGTTTCAATTCAAGCGCCTCTTCTGTTGCTTGTTCAGCTGGCTTTGATTGATTTTTGTCATTCACCATGACCAGAATTTCGAAGAGACTTAGGGTCAATCTTCTCGCCTTGTGATCTGTTCTTTCTTTTCAGCACGTTTTCAGGATTTTCCTTTTGAGACCGCCCATTCTGCGAAGTAGACTCCTTGAGCGTTTCCGCCGCCATCAGCGTCTCGGTACAAAGCTCCGCTCAGGTTATTCTTTTGATTTGATTACTCAACTTCTAGCGCTCATACGAAAATACACCTTGCGAATCTCACATGTAAGCTAACATTTCGGTGAATATTGGCTCGCGTTGGATACAGGGAGGATGTGACAACAAGATTCAAATGAAGCACTAGGGCCTACATTCTTGTGGCTTCGGACTTGGAATACCTGTAAGTAGTGAACGAAAGTCAGAATAGGACCGGTTGGTGTACTGTCACAAATCCAACGAATGCTGCTTGACTAAGTACCAAAGTGCTGTACTTTGTAGCTACATTATACCAGAAGCCAGGTACTCATGCCTCTCACACACCTGGCCCCTAGTGAGAAGAACGTCTACCAACACCCAGTTCATTGGGTACCCGGTAGTTGGACAGAGCAGCAAATCCGCCACTCTCGGTCCAGGGAGTGGCACATTACCACGCATCCTAGGCTAAGTCCAACTCGGAACGATCCCTTTCTTCTTCCTCTGCACACCAAAACCCAGAACACAGAGCTCAAATGGCATTGATGCGGTTAGATCAGATTGAAACACCCCGGTATCATTGGTACAACTGTCTCATGCCCATCCTCCACGACTCCAGCCACCTCTCCCACCCCCTCGGCCTCCCCGCCTACTGCCTTGGTCGCCCCCCCTGTTATATGACTGCGGACTTCCCTGGCCCGGGTGTGATGTAGACGGAAGGAACGCTCCAGGGAAAGAGTGGGGGGGCGGTGGGCCAGGAGGCGGAGGAGGTGGAGGGGGAGGAACACCAGAAGGTGGAAATGGAGGACCGTATCCTGGCATGTTTATGTTCATCATTCCTATATTCATATTCATCCTCATGTTTGTATTCGGTGGCAGTGCTGACCCAGGAGGCATATGTGAAGGTAAAGGGGGCGGCGGAGGAGGCCACGGCCCGTGATAATTCGGGGGTCTCGGGGGTACAGGGAACATGCCTGGCGGTGGCGTAGTGTGTGGGGGTATATCCTGCTGGGATGAGTTGTGGAAAGGATAGTGCATCGGAGGTGGAGGCGGAGGAGGTGGCGGCCTTGCCCCTTGCGAAGGCGTCTGTTCTGTGTGCTGCACGGTTGGGGGAGAGACTGGTCGAGGAGAATAGGACGAAGACCTGGACCGCGAGCGTCTCTGGGAACGGGAACGGGAACGAGATCGAGACCGCGACCGAGACCGGGACCGAGAACCAGAGTACCGCCGCTGGTGCATGCGGTGGGTAAAGGAGCCACCGGATCTTGTGCGATATCTGTCGCTTTCGCTTTCGCTTTCGCTATATCTTCGTCTTTTCCGCGGACTCGAGCTGACGCTCCGACTTCTGCTGGGACTACGGCTTGGACTTCTGCTTCGGGCTTTTCCATCTCTTCGCTCTTTCATCTTCTGACAGAAAGAGCGAGACCAACCGTAATAACCATCCGCTTCGACCAGCTCTCCTGTAGTTTCGTCACGAATGATCTTTTGGCCTAGTTCATCAATATCCACGATCGTTTCTCCGTCCAGGACACTTCCACTCGAGCTGTATATCCGCTCGACGTCCCTTAGCAATTTTTTCACTGCCTGGATGAGTTTCTTGTCGGCCGGGCCGGCAAGGAACTGAAGGGGTTTTACGGACTGCGAACGAATCGGGGCGGAGGAATTTGGTATAATCAGGGGCATTAGGTTACCAACCGGTAGCTCATGCCATGGCGCGTTTGAGTCACCGTGGGTTGCAGGCATCACGTAGGGAGGGTCTTTCAAGGTAGGTTTTTGGCTGACATCGACGGTGCCATCCTTTCCAGCCGCCTTTGCTTTGATTGCATCGGCTGAAGAGGCATTTTCGACAGTTTGTTGGAGCTTCTGGATATAATCGGCACTGTAATATCCATTGCTTCTCCAGATGTCGAGAAGATCGTTCACGCGTTTATGATGCTTTGGGTTTTTCTCCCGCTCGTATCCCGCTGCGAGATCGAACAATTCCACCAAGTATGGCTGCAAAGAGCCGCTGAGAGTGGAGAAGGCCGAAGGATTTTCGCCATGATACTTGGTGTGATGCAGAAGGTCGTTCAGCAGATACAGGATATGTAGTCGTTTCCGCTTCGACGACGTTTTGCGAGTCTCTTTTACGGAGCCTGCGTCTTGTTGTTGCTGTTGCTGTTGCTGAAGGGTTCCAGAGTCAAAGGACACAGCCAGAGCAGCAAGGTACTTGCCCAAGACTCCCACTCGTTTAGCAGACGGTATGACCTTACTCAGAAGCCACGACTTGCACGTCTAACAGGTGGATCCGGACCAAAATAGTTTAGCTAACCCGTATATCAACACAATTGTAGAGTATCATTGTTTCAAACCTGGATGTTTGCCGGTGAGCAGTGCGCGAGCATGCGTTCTAGCGCATCGTGGAAGTAAGTTATCTCATCGCGCGGAACGGAGGTGGGGTCTGGTCGAAGTAGACCAGCGGAAAATGACGCCTTCGCAATTGCAACCTGATGCGATGTCATATCCGGACAGCCAGTTTAGACATGATATAGCATAGAGGAATAAACGCCACGGTGGTTGGACTTCTTATCGGCCCTGCGGATCATCAGTTCGCAGATGGTAGTAGGGACGCAAAACCCAAAAGTCACGTGATATATACGCATTACATAAGTCGCAGAAAACTGCCGTAACTAACTAGTTAACGATATTTCACCACTTTCTTGATCACACCACATTCTTGATCATTTGATCACGTGATATCAAAGTTCAAATTCCCCTAACTTGCTTCCTTGTGCTTCACCGTACAGCGTACAAATGTGATGTTGAGAGGAAGAAGAGAAAGAAGAAAGAAAGGAGGATTATTTACTATCTACTACAGTGTCACTCTGTACAGAGCTAACTAAGACGAGGGCAGGTCCGAGCAGTATGCTCAAGAGCCCTACACACGCCGCAACGATTGGGAGCTCGTCTCTTGCGTACAGGTTCATTGTTGGTCCCTTGTACGAATTCCCCATCAGCCAAATGCATGGGATTATTGCTGTCACTTTGTACAAAGGTCTTTGATCAAAGGCCTGCTGCGCCAAATCCTCATCTTCGAATCTTCATTGTTGGTTTATACACGCCCAGCTGCACCTCCCTGAGGAACATATGTGCTTTTCCTTTTTCTCTGCTGCACTTTCCCATTTGCCGTACGACCACGGTTATCCATAGACAGAATCCACTGCACAAGAGCAGCTTCTTCGGAGGCTTGAAGCTTTCGTCGGCTCTGATCTGACTTCTGCTTGTTCGTACGCCCAGCAATATAATTGCTCAAACTTGACTGAGGAACATTGTATAATATAGCAGCTCTYTKSKGGCTCAACCCTTGATTTTTAWCYGCTGAAGCAGCCAAAGAGAGTTGATTTGCACTCATGATTCTGATCGATGTGGATGTACGAAGATAAAATTCACGAAGTTTGATTAATATTTGCAAAGCAGACTGTATCACGTGATCAGATGATCATGTTAGATGAGATGGTTGGTTGCCATTAAGGGTAGCTAGCTAGGTCTAGTCTACATGTACTGT
>FQSS02000704.1:0-20741 GCA_900128795.2 Malbranchea cinnamomea
GGCTGCAAATGAGAAACAAAAGAGGAAGCGAGAGAGGTGACATGCATTTGTAGGTCAAGAAGGCGCTTTAACTCTCGAAGAAGGGATGGATCGTGTACAAAGGCTCAATGAAGATGAAAGAGGGGTGGTTGAGCAACCTGCGGAACGACCACAAAAACGAGTGGCGCGCCAGTGCAGTATATATGGTTCTCTTGAACATACTGCCCGTACATGCTCCCAGCGTATAAGAAATAGTTCTTAATATAATCAGACAATTTCTCTATGTGGTTGTAGTGAAATCAAGCTGTAAACGGGTAGGATGGTGGTGGGGTTTTTCGGTAGGTTGTGTTTTTCGGTAGGTTGTGGATTACGTTACTGCTTGAGTTGACACATGGTCGGTTAAGCCTACACTAATTCCAGAGCAGGCATCTGTGCCAAAAGATACTAGGTGTACCGAGCAGTATTGAGTAATTAATACTCCGTAGACAATTTGGCCAACTTAGCATGATTAATTATCCACTTCAAAGACATTTGAAGCTCAGGAAACAAAAAAAAACCTTCCGCATTAGGTATAGCGCCTAAAATTCTGCCAAAAATTGTCACATCTTGGAGTCCAGCGCCAAGAAACTCCGTGTTATCCCCGTCGCAGAATCTAACTGCGATTCACGGGGTTCCCGTTTCCGGCCGAAAATCCAGCAGCAAGCATCATTTGCCCCGAGCTGCGCGTGGCTGGTACACATGGAGGAATGAGGATGGAAAGGAGAGGTCCTAGTGACAATGTCTCTCAAGAGACCAAACTGGTGACTTCTGCCTTGAAAGTCGGTGCTGTCAGCGGTAGGTGATTGTCAATGTCTCCATTCTTGCAAGCTTCTTCTATATATCAAATCGCTAACTGACTGTCGGCCAAACTCGAAACCAGGGGTGTCTGGTCTTATCTATGGTGGTGTCTCTGGAGTCTGGCAAGCAAGCCATCCAGTGATCAAGTCCATTTCATCTGGCATTCATTGGTTTGCATTTGGAACTTCGTACTGGGGTAGGCTTACTTCATATGATCTATATTTGTGTATTTTGTCGTGCAATTTGCCTAATTTCTTACACTTCTAGCATTGAGGAGCTTCATTCTTCAGGAGCAATTCAAAAATGAGGCCAATCCCAAGCAGAAGGAGTTTGTAAGCACGATTGCAGGCGGATTGGCTGGTGGAGGAGTAAATTGGGTAGTCAGTAAGTCATATAACAGGGGCAACAGAGATGAAAGGTTTTCTTCTGGCCTACTCTGGAGATGGACTGACATGATGTCCTCAGACCGTCGTTTTCTTCCAGGCCTAGTAGTTTTTTCTCTTCTAGGCTATGTCGGACAAAAATCCTACGCTACGATTGATGGGTGGCATACGCAGCGACAACTCCAGTCAGCAAAGCCATGGACCCAACAGTTATCTGAATCGAACTGGGTGCCATTTAAAGTGCTCTCAGATGAGCAGTACAAGGAGATGCTGAGCAACAAACTGCTGAGTGTGGAAGCCGAGATTGCACTGATCGATGAAAAGATACAGGCGCTGAAGGATGCAGAGGCAGCTGGGAAGAACACCAAGGACTAGAGCTACCTGCTACTCGCTAAATCTCTCCGCGTCTCTCGGGAGCGAGCAATGACGTGTGATGTACGAATTAAATATGACTCTTGCACATGTGCCATAGTTGTTGCAGAAGAAGACGGGATTTCTGGCAGTCTATCTAAACCAAGAAGACTCGAGGCCACATCGAGAAAAAGAAAGTGTCAGATCAGCGAGAATCTGGCAAGCAAGATGTGTTGAAGAATGAGACTTGTTGTGGTAAAAATCTATTAAATGAAGGACTCGAGCAAAGACGTAGTCACTCCGCGGCGGAACTAT
Organism: Malbranchea cinnamomea; assembly: GCA_900128795.2. NCBI lineage: Eukaryota > Fungi > Ascomycota > Eurotiomycetes > Onygenales > Malbrancheaceae > Malbranchea > Malbranchea cinnamomea. Next base: position 1,866 of record FQSS02000704.1, read on the forward strand.
TCAGCCGATTTGTCGACGCTGTCTCCAGAGCGCAGTAATATAAATAAGAAGGATGTGAAGGAAACGAAACCAGGTTGTAGATAAGCAGTAATTTATTCGTGTGGGAATGTGACTGACAACGACCTGCTGTTATCAGATGTATTGGGAAGCGATTGTCCGACAACCTTTACGAGCTTTATCTCGCGGTTCGTCTGCGACTCTGTGGAGGCTCAATGGGAGGTTCGGAAGACGCAGCCGGGGCATGACCTGAAATTAGCGCACCTCCCACCATAACAGTAGGCGTCTGTCGCATCATATTGAGGTTCGCTTGAGCTTGTGGCGGTGGTGACATGCTCGACGGTGAGTAGAATTGAGAGAGTACAGTCGCATCTCTGTAAATTGGACGGCCTTCCCTGACAGCATCCATTAGGTCAGAGTAGCCACCACGTTCGACTGCCTCTTTAAGCCATTGCTCAAACAGTTCAAGTTCCTCGTTTGTAGCATTGGCACCCTGTTCGCGGGCAGCGGTAACTTCCAGCAACCGTTCATTCAGCCTTGCGCCGTAACTTTCGATGCCGTCATCGCTGCTTTCCTCTACCGAGTCGTGAACCTGGAATGATCCTTGTTTCATCGAACGAGGGCTCTTTGTTTTAGTATCTGTAGCAATTTCTTCCCAAGAATGTATATGCACTTTGGGGGGAATATGCGGAGGCTCGACGCTGATTGTATCCATCGTAGTGTCTCTTATCGTCACGCCCTCCTCCCGCTCATACCGTTCTTTCGCAGACTTTGTGCCTTCCCAACGGCAAAGTGAAGCGATTTCAGTTTCTGTTAAGCCCAGCTCGTCAAAAACCTTGAACAATTTTCGATGGTATTGGAAGCGGCTTAGTCTTCTGCGATGTGGGGGAAACGAGTAATCAAGTCCCGGATACTGAGCCTCGATGCAGTCCATATTTCCGTAGAAATTAGATGTCTCGGTACGGACTTCGGGGACTAAATTGCGTGCGATATATGCGGCGAATGAGGTGGGATCGCTGGCACGGGGCCTCGGGTAGAGAGCATTGTAGACGAGCTGCGCTATAGACGGTTTATGCATCCTTTCCCTCGCAGATATTCGGGTGATAGGATGAAATGAAGATCAGAGGAAGTCTAGTGGAACTTGTGAAATCCGATTCCTTGTCGTTCGACGCAGGTCAATAAGGTCGTTTCACGGAGAAAGCGTCAAGGCATCGCATTCAATGCCCTTTTGTGGCCGTGTGTTCGCAAGGTTGACCACAACTCTCACAATCTTGGATCTCAGTCGAAGGATACAGGGACCTTATCTAGGATATTGACCTTCTCTGTGCCCTAATCACGTTGTAGGAACATCTGCTTCTGGGTCGTACCGTACCGTAGATTGTTCCCACGGGCCCACTCCTAACTGGCTTTAAGGACCCAAGATAGCAAAATTGATCAAGTTGTCGGTTCCTGGTTGCAAATCTCTGTCGTGAAAAACTCTAACGGCGATAAACTAACGGGAATGTTGAGATTGTTTGAAGGCAGACCCTATGCGTTCATGAAAATCACGCGGGGAGGTCGACTGGTAACTTGACGGGGCAAGAGGAGGAGAGGCAGGACACGCTCTTTCGGTCGCGACCCGGGGGGTCTCCAAAAACCTTGGGCCAGATCTTGTTAGCACTACTGAGTATCTTGCGGCAAATTCACCGGTAGGATGTCGTCGTCGGAGCTGGAGGGGGAAGTCTCATTCACAAACCCAGGCACATCACTGAGTGCCAAAGGGAAAATCTGAGACCTCGAGTTGCTAGCACTGGGGTATTGAGGGTCAGCGGCATGTAATCAGCAATACTATGTTCACTCTTTCCTATTGATGATATTTTGGGGCCAGCAAAAGTCCTCGTGTGGTTGTGATGTGATGATAGGTCTTGGAAATCATGCGTGGCCGATGGTGGTGGATGCAGGCTGGATGATTTGGCCTCGAGTAGGTGCTGGACTGAGCCAGTGATGAAGCATTTGCATCACTCTGAGACAACCACGATGCCAGAGGATAAAGATGAAACATGAGTGGGCCAAGTGGTGCCGCAACCCTCCAGCTGATATCTCAACAAACAGGTGACTAGGATGCATTCGACGAGGAAAACCCATTCCCAAGGTAAATGCCAAATAATGCTATCATTCGGGGTCTTACTCTGTACTACTACATACATCATGCAACTTCCATGCAGATGATGATGATGCTGGACCATCTCTCAGCATTTATTGGTTAACCTGCGCAGAATGCATGAATAGTAAGGGAATTTTCTGAGAGAGTAAACGCTTTCGAATTTGAAGTTCAAGTTTCTTCTGAAGCACCTTGGTAACTCTCCAAGTCATTAACTTGTTAACTAGTTACGGAGTAAGTTAACTAAATAGTGTGGCTATGTAATACAGGTCGCATGTAAATTAACTAACCCGCTACGGAGTAACTTACTCTTTTCACCTGGCTGTTGGGAGGATAATTAGCGTGAACTTTAGTGGCTCACTTGAGCACCCCCTCAACCAATTGAAATACCACACCAAACATCTGCTAGATAATATTGGACTGAATACGGAGTACTTGTACTAATACCTTGACATACTCTTGGCACAAAAATAGATGATAATGTGTCCTTGATACACTAGCGATACACCACACTAAATATTGTCCTGTGGCTGGATGAAAAGAGTAATTGGTGGTTTAAACAGAGCTTGGAGTCTAACATGAGGTTGGGAGAGGGCATGAATTGTGTTGCCCAGCCTACTACTGTGTCCTTTTTCTTCTTTGTAATTACCATAGTACGTCCTTTAGTTAATTAAGGTTAGGTGGTACTACTGGCAACACTCAAACTTTTTCCAACTCTTACCACAACACGGAAGAACTTGGTTGTACACAACATGGCTGTCTGCAACATTGAGACAGCCTGTTCTTCGCTGCATATCCTGCAAACTCATTATTCGTAGCCAGAAGCCCATATAGATATATTCTGCTTGTTATGGGTTTCTTTCATGTATTGTCTGTGGCAGAGCTTCATTAACCAACGACAGATCAGACAACAGCATCACAAGGGCATCATTTATCTTCCTTGCTCATTCCCCCTGTAATCGCCTTACTGGTTGAGATTTGCTCTCCACATTCCACAACTGGTTTCCATTGAAGCTGACCTTCTCTTGCTTGGGCTTCAGCCATCTGCAACACAGCTCATTGCAACTAGCACTCTTAGTGCTCTTGCGTCCTGTCTCTTGTCTTTGCGTTTTAGGGATACTGAGATGATAACTTCCGTGAAGCGCCTGGATATACCATGTTAGGCCTGCTTCCTCTCCACATTTGCTCCAATGTGATTGACATTTCTTGCGACCAATGGCGCCATGGATATCTCAACAACGATGAAGCTCCGATCAGTTTCCCTTGTGGCCATATGGGTCCGAGAGTTGGATCGCTTCAACCAGGCATCGCAAGGAACCGATCCGCCTTGGTTCGAACTAGAGAAATTCTAGAAAAAGGTGTCGCATCTCTGCCTTCAAGGAGGTAGAACTACTTAGATTCAACCTTCTTAGCAATGATTTAGCTACAAACGGAAGCTTTGAGGAGAGATAGGTCTGTTGACATGGACGTTCCGGATCACCAGCGTACCCTAGACCTAATATATTGAGTTTACCCATGAGCATCTGGTCAACTCCCGGAACCTTTCCGATGTTAACAATGTTCCCTGACTTTTTCCATGCTCAACCTGTTGTCTCAAAATCCTAGAATATCCTGCAGAATCCTTAAAAGACGAGTTGATCATCCAGCAGACGATCTAGGGAACCCACAAGCAACTGATATGGTCAGCGCTGTGCAGTCTACGCTCGCAGCTGACTATATTTTTATTTACCACTCCCCTTGAGCAAGAAGAAGCCATTGGCCCCCGGGGGGAGAACTCAACTTTCCTGATCCGATGGATGCTAATGATCCAGTTCTGAACAATGATGCCTCAATGGGCGAGGGCAGACAATTCTGGCGCAGCAGCATGACAGAACCAAGACTAAACAACACAAAACTTTTCGTCGTCTTACGGGTTCGCTACAGCGGAAGGAGTCCTTTCTCCTTTGGAAGACTCCCGGTCGAAACACTCGAAGATCGTCTATGAGGGAAAAAGAGATTTCAGGACTAAGAGAATACACAGTGTATGCCCACTTTGCTTTCGTCAGGTGTGAAATACAACTGCAGAAAAGCAGCGTACAACAAGTTATCAGGCAGTTTTGGCTGTTCATCGCTTTGGCCATAGGAGTGTGGATGTTAGCCGACAAGTTTCTCTAGGAGCAAATTCCGAAATTACTAGTATTTATGTAGTATAGTACTTGTCAAAGTTGATGACTTACCTTCGCTATTGTCCTGGGAAAATTGAGGTTCTCATCAGCCGCTGAAAAACTGACCGAGTTATTATCATAGTTGGGATAACTAGTAGTGCTACCTCCGATGAGTCGATAACTACAAGAACGAAGTGGCTGTGTCGGATTAACTATACTCCGTTCATATATTCTTCCACTCTTGTTGAATCCAAGTTTGCTCGACTAAAGGATGTAATTACTCAAAGAAGAGTATTTTTCTGAAATCCCTGAATTAATCATATAGCTTCTAAAGGATTATGTCATTGGGACTGCCTAACTTTTGTACTGAAATTCCAGCATACACTGTGCTGGAAATGGGAACATGTGAGAGTTGAAAACCACTCCGTGCCGACGTCCACAGAACGTGTCAGGACTAGAACATAGCTCAGGTCACAACTACTACATAGTTTGTATCTGAGAAATGTCAAATTTTAATGGAATCATTGAGGGTATGTTTCTACCCATGAAGATAGAACTGCAAAGAGTTACTGACTTTTTGACAGAGTTCCCTCATATTCGAGGTAAATTCGTCCTGAACTGCATTCAGCAGCCTAAATAGGAGACAGGCTAAATTAAAGCAGTCGACTATTTTCGAAAGAATCCCAACAGGCCTCCACCGCTGGCATGCTTCCTGAGCCATGTACACAGTGATCATCTTCAAGGCCTAGAATCCCTGAGGGCACCGTTTGTCTACTGCTCGACCGCCACACGTGAGGTAAGGGTGCCACGAGCCCCGAAGGATTAGCACCTCGGATGCCAGAAAGCTGACATATATATAGATCCTACTTCGTATCGAGAAATACCCGCTTCGTATGAACTTCAGCAAAGGAATATTGGAATCGAGGAAGCAGCACTACAAGCATCTCGCTAAGCTTCTTGTATGATGCCGTCTCAACGATAGTCCGTGGGATTTATGGCTAACTCTTTCCAGAGACCGATTCCGTTGCAAGTGCCCACTGAAATAGAGCTAATGCCTGGCAACCGAATCCGGGTTACTCTCTTCGATGCAAATCACTGTCCCGGAGCAGTAATGTTTCTCATCGAAGGGTGTGGGAAATCAATTCTGTATACAGGAGACATTCGAGGTATATCAGCCCTGGCCCAGGTAGTGAAACCAAATCATTATGTTACCTTCCGTCCTCTTTTTGCTTCTTAGGCTAATCAGCTAGTTAACAATGAAACACAGCCGAGAGCTGGTGGGTTGATAGCCTTGTCCGACACCCTTTATTAATCCCATACGCGTCGGGAAGCAAGCGTCTTGATAGGATATATCTGGACACTACTTTTGCCGTCAGGTCAAATTTGTACGCGAGATTCCCCACTAAAGCTGAAGGTATAAGGGAACTCGTGCAGAAGGTGCAGCAATATCCTGACGATACCGTTTTTTACCTCCGAACTCGGACTTTCGGTTACGAGGAAGTCTGGCTAGCCCTGTCCAATGCTCTCAATTCACCGGTAGGTAGACCAAGTCCCAAAGTACGCCGAATATAGCTAATGTAAATACTTAGGTCCACGTCGATCGATATCAGTTAGGGCTTTACAAGTCCCTATCATCCAATATTAATCATGGATTTGGCTCTCATGAGGGTCTTTACCTCTGTGGCTTTACTTTGGGGAATGCGCATAATCCTGGGTGCTTAACCGATGAACAATCAGCTCGAATACATAGCTGTGAGCCAGGTGACGTTTGCTCAACTGTTTCTTCAGGCCAGTCTGTGTATATTACGCCGATCGTCACGCGGACAGAAGACGGCTCAGAGGTTCTTGAACTGGGAGCTGGCGGTGGCATGGGTGATATCTACCAAACTCATGAGCTCGAACTTCCTGATGACAGCGCAATTAAGCAACTTATCGACTTGTGTACTGAGCGTATATCGAACCCCACAGCTCGGGAAGCGATAGTAACTGCATTGTCGGATGCATACGCATCGAGAAGCAAGTCACTCTCTCTTGACGATTATGGAATGAGGGGGAACGATGAAATAACACTTGCAAAGCTCGTGGATATTCTAAGTCGAGGGTCGATAAAACAGAAACCCTCTATGGCTAAAGAGGCCCTCCCCAACACCATTGTAAGACGTATCCCTCCCGGGAGTGTTTGATATTACGAGACTGACATTGGTATTAGAAGTTCCCTTATTCCCGTCACTCTTCTTATGAAGAGCTCTGTCTACTGGTCAAAGCCTTTCAACCAAAGGACATCACCCCTTGCACCGTTGACGTTGATACATGGCGCGAAGAAGTATCAATGGAATACCTGTTTGGACACTTATGCTCTGGCACTAGTTTCTCCCACGACAAGATGATGAGGGAATTAGTGCAGGACATGGGCTCGCAGCGCAAGAACGGACGACGGCGCAAGATTGACTCTTCCATGGCACAATCAACGCAGTCTTCGAGTCTCGAAATTACCGCAGACCAAGCACACCGTAACTCTCCCAGATCACCTGTTCACACCATGAGTGCTCTTTTGCGAGGGAGGAACTCCGACAAGCGCAGCCAAGGGGGCGGTCACGAGGGGTCTATCCAAATGAGCAAACAGACTATTTCACAGCAATCTCATGTGGACCAGATGGCATCTGCGCATACGCCTCTACCCCTTTCCGACCTTCCTCTGCGGCAACAGTCTCCACAATCAAAACTACGTGCCATCCGACAATCTCTCAAACGAAAGGCAGAGGAGCAAGAAATTGAATTCTACCTCCCCTCTTCTTGCGTAGAGTCTTGTCCTACCGCAGATTCGCAACGCACCCTCATCACAAGTAGAGACCAAAGTGAATCTCAGTTTACACAGTGTCAACCGTCATCGTCACCTCCTCGTCAGTCTCGTGAAGCCCCGACTTTCCAGTCGTTCGAGCATGACACTGAACAGGATACCGAAAGTGACGTAGATAACGACGCTGAGGAAGAGGACATAGAAAGCGCTATTTCCCTCTCACCTTCCGCGTTCGACTCCCAACCCACCATAATTGAAGGCGACAACAATCATGAGAGCCTTCCGAGTTCAATTCCAGATGGTCGCCAGGACGGTTTGCAGCTTGAACTGGACAGGGTCCACGATACGAATCTACGTACACCGTCCACTTCAGCGTCTCGAAAGAAGCGCATGGAAGCTTATCGCGCCGCCAAGACCGGAAGTTTCGAACTCTGGTCGAGTTTCTACTCCCCAGTTACTGCAGGAAATAACCATAGTGAGGCTGACGTTGAGCTATAAGCGTATCTGTTTATCCATCATGCTTCTTTATGGAATACTACAGGTATTGTCGATATCTTATTCGTTTGATGAGCCATGCATAACCGTACATACCACAGGGTTCCAGACATTTCTTCTGGGGTGGGGAACATCAATTCTCCCACATCGCGCATGCATAATACTCACCACTCTGCGGAATATGCGTCTTAGAATACAAAATACTGCTGTGTCAATGGTAAGTTATCTGCGGGCTCCGCGGTACACACCATGCCATCGGCCTGCACAATCTGTAATCGTAGTAATAATCAGCACCCAAAAGCCATGCCACGAAGTAAAGTCGGTACGCCGTCTTTAAAAGGGACAACACGTACATAAGTTTCTGGGTCGACTTTCATCTTTGGCATTGTGTCGTTATGCTTCATATCCATCTTGCTTATATTCCGGCAATTCTTGACCGGTTCAACGCGTTTTTTCAGACCATACGTCTCTATTAGGCCTGAGTCTACAGAGGCCTGTGACACAAACATTATCGAGGTTTGAGGGAGGAGTGACTTTTGGATTGTTAGCGAACCAACTTCACAGGGACATGGCCGCATGGCTCGAAATCGGGTGACTCACCGCATACATAGGCCGCATGATCATTGGCTCAACGGTAGGAATAGCTGCGTTTGGATCACCCTGGGTTCCATTTGCATTAGCATTCCATGCACATCGAACATACCTAAAATAGCATGATTCCACTTACAATCAAACAAGTTGCAATCATGCCGGATTTGAGGACCATGCCAGGTTTAGTACCAAAATTAGCAAACGGCCAGATAACCAGGTCCGCCACTTTCCCAACCTCCACGCTTCCAATCACATGGGCCATTCCCTGCGCAATGGCGGGATTGATGGTATATTTGCTGACATATCTCTTGACTCTGAAATTGTCCGCTCCGGTGCCTTCATCCTCCTTAAGAGGTCCCCGCTGCAGTTTATTTTTATGTGCAGTATTCCACGTGCGAAGAACAACTTCACCGCAGCGTCCCATTGCTTGAGAATCCGAAGACATCATGCTGATCGCTCCAATATCATGTAGAACATCTTCTGCGGCGATAGTTTCAGTGCGAATGCGGCTCTCTGCGAAGGCTATGTCTTCCGGGATATCCTTGGACAGGTGGTGGCAGACCATGACCATGTCAAGGTGTTCGTCAACTGTGTTTGTTGTATACGGTCTTGTGGGATTCGTGCTTGCAGGAAGTACGTTGGGATGCTCAACGACAGATATGATATCAGGTGCATGTCCTCCTCCTGCACCTTCAGTGTGATATGTGTGGATAACGCGGTTTCTGAAAGCACCAACGGTCTGTTCGACGAAACCAGACTCGTTCAACGTATCACTATGGAGGAGACATTGGACATCAAACTCGTCACAGACGCTTAGACAAGTATCAATCGCTGCCGGTGTTGCACCCCAATCTTCGTGCACTTTCAAGCCAACTGCACCCGCTTGGCATTGTTCACGAAGGGCCACGGGGTCGCTATCGTTGCCTTTTCCAGTAAGGCCGATATTAACAGGGAGGGTATCGCAAGCCTGCATCATCTGGCGCAGATGATTTGGCCCAGGTGTAGCTGTCGTTGCACTGGTTCCTGTGGACGGTCCAGTACCTCCGCCAACCATCGTGGTGACGCCAGAAGTGAGGGCTTCCTCGACTTGCTGGGGGCATATAAAATGCACATGCGTATCAATAGCCCCGGCCGTAACAATCTTCATTTCACCAGAAATGACATCCGTTCCGCTACCAATGACCATATTGGGAGCAACACCGTCCACGATGTCCGGATTACCAGCTTTCCCAATTCCCACTATTATGCCATCTTTGATGCCGATGTCCGCTTTGTAGATGCCAGTCCAGTCGATAATAAGTGCGTTCGTAATAACAGTATCTAATGAATCAGCCGAAGACCGTCCGGTGGCTTGACTCATGCCATCTCTTATTGTTTTACCACCGCCAAAGCTGCATTCGTCACCGTACGACGTGAGATCCTTCTCTACCTTTACCCACAAATCCGTGGCCCCAAGCCTAACCAAATCTCCAGTCGTGGGACCAAACATTCTGCAATATGCCTCGCGAGTCATCGTGCAAGCGTCAACGTTAATGTAAGCTGTATCAGTTTGAGGATCTGGCGCGTGGGCAAATCCTGCATGCTGAAGCCGCTCTAATATCTCGTCTTCTCTGCGTAGGTCAACCTCTCCTGTTGCAATCATGCTTCCGCCTCTGATTATCTTGTTACCAGCAAGTTCAACAAGAGGGACAGTCTTGCTCTCTCCGGGCTCAAAACGGATTGAAGTGCCAGCCGGTATATCGAGGTGATAACCATATGCTTTCCAGCGGTCAAACTCTAGTTGGGGATTGGCCTCAATAAAATGAAAATGTGATCCAACCTAAAAACAGACGATAGAACATTAGGCTCGTGTTACACATCAGGGAGAGACGACATTCGAAGAACTGCGACAGAAAGGCGTACGTACCTGTATAGGCCTATCACCTTTACTTGTCACCCGAAGCTTAAGTCGTTTACGACCCTCGCGCAGAACGATTTTCGATTTCTTAACCGGTATGACAGCACCCGGTCTCTTTTCGGGACGATATTCCTCTGGGTCAAGCTTTGGAAACATATCATCCGACGGGATAGGCAGGAAACTGCCATAGAGCGCTTTCTCCAAGTCCCCATTTTCAGAACTAATTGGGTGATCGACCGTCACGAGACATGTGCCAGAAGGAAATGTCCCTTCGACTTGGAGTTCCGTGAGGCTGGATACGACGGAGGGCAGGACATGGCGTCGTCCTAGCATCGATTTGCCGATGGACATGAGGTCGGCAACGGAGTGGTTTCCATCGCGGATAAGCTGTTATTGGGAGTAAGGCGTTTTGATGAGCGGTTAGTTCTGAACAATGTTCACGGACGTCGTCTAGAGCCTCCATGACGAACCTAAGCGAGGCAGTCTGGATTGCGGCGTACCTCCTGAAGATTAGAGGATATCAGGGCCTGTTGAATTCCAAGTACAACGGTCAGCCATGAAAGAAGAGGCATAGTCAATCAACACGAATAGCTGTTCATTTACTTACAGCAGCTTCGGCATGGTTGAGTCTCACGCCACGAGCAAGTCTCCGCTGTGCAAGGATGCCCAGCTGGGATATCACCAGCTTATCGACCTGCGCAGAGGGGAGAGGTCAGTATAAATCTTGCACCGCACACAGAGATGACACGAATATTTTAGTTCCAGAATTATTGCCACATTTTGTGGCCATGAAATCTCACTTAACAGGCGTACCTCTCGCGGGACAAGGTGCATCGCCCTTCGGAGTGAGGTCAGCCGAACACAAATCGGACACAAGGGTCGGTCTCACAATAACAGCCCAATCTCAACTCAATGGCTCAAGTTTTCAGCAAGTTCAAGCATATATCTCAGTCCCAAAGTGCAGTGGCCAGCTAAGTCGAAGCGGGAGGAGACAATCCAGCCTGGATTGATTCTTATGCTCTACTAAATCTGTTGTTTTCAAGTTAAGCATGATGCCTCCGAAGCGGGAAGGAGGGGCTACATTGATAAGAGAAAATTGGATCGATAAGACAGCGGTGCAATTGGAGCTTCCCATTGGCCGGCGTTATGCGATTTTCCTAGACATGAAAACAAAACGCATCTCCGAGAGACCAACGGTTCATTGCCCTTATCTAGCAGATAGGCTGTCTCAATAATTCGAATACTGTCAGCTTGAGAGCGATGCAACGTCATGCGACACTTTTCCCATTAAAGACTACCAGCAGCGAGGTGAACCCTGGCAATGAAAAACACGGCAGAAATAGACCAAGGAATGGAACTGTACAATAGGCAAGAGAAAACCAGCCCGGCATAATGTCAGAAACTCGACGCTGAAAGACTCGCAACAGACATGCGCGCGTGAGAGTACGAGGGGACGCAAAATGGCAGTGAGCAAAGCTGGCGATACCAGTACCACAAATATAGATATTCTGAATTATACCCAACCAAGAAAGAATGAAGCCCTCTCTGGCTGAGCAAGGAGTATGGCGAGGGCCTCGACTTATTCTTCGGCCTGGACTTCGCTCTTGCGCTTCTTTTTTTTCTTTTCAGACTTCGGTGTCTCGACAACGGCGGGTTTCTTACTCTTCTCCACCTTCTCTTCTGCTGCCTTAGCTTTCTTTTTCTTTTCGGGTGAACCCTTTTTAGCAGGGGACGCATCGAAGGCATTTTTGGCCTCCAACGTGCGGCGACGCTTCTGGGAGCGGGGTGGAGTTGGTTCCTTTACCGGTTCGGGTTCTGGGCTGGGTTCTTCTTCAGAGTCAGACGATTCTTCTGAGGACATACTTTCTGCCGCGTTATCAATTCCTTGTTGAAGCTGTTTGGCCGCCTCGTCGGTGTGGGCGTCATCTTCTGGGATGGGCAGGCCGGCCTTGTACGCCTTCATCTTCTCCTTATAGCGGGCCAAGTTTTCCTTGTAGATGTTCTTCCAGATCTACGTATCGACCGACAGAAAGGTCAGACATTTGGAGACACACACATACACACGTATACACATATTGAGGGGCTTGTTGAGTTTACGGTGGCCTACCTCCTTTTCAGACTCGGACATTTCAGCCCAGCGCCGGGTACCCTCATCTGCAACGTCCTTTGGCCTAGCATTTGGTCCAAGTTCTTTTGTGATTTCGGGACGGTTGGTCTTCATATACAAGAAGAAAGGTGTCAAGGCACGTTTCGGGGCATTCGGATCATGCACGCGCTTGCGCTTCTTCTTTGCCTTTTCGCCAGCTTCCTCTGTAGCGGCACCAGTCGCTTGGACATTTTGCACTTGGGGGAAAAGGCCTTTCTCGAGCAGGCTCGCTGTGATACCTCCCAAATCGAGTGTGGATGATTCGCGATTCAAGATCTTGTTAGTTTGGTTAACGTAGGCGCGCGAGAGCTCTGAGATGGCAGATTGAATGGTCGCAAATCCGAGGATTACCTGTAGCCGTTAGTAAACAGGCGTTTGAGTTGTCTAGACAATTCGCAAAGGGGTGGAGAGCAGCTGTGTCGCCACGCGTCGCTTCGCACCCTATTGTTTATTTCACAAACGGGCGCAAGTCATTACGCGTTATCGAAATGAAAGCAGAGTAACTTACGCTGTCGCGCATCCGATTGAAGTCCTCAACGCTGACAGTCACCACATCTTTTTGTTTCTCATCGCTGTTACGCGCCATCGCGAAGGGCTGGAAGTGAAGAAGTAATGCTACTCGTGTCAGTCACAGTTTTAAGCATAATGAACGTAAGATGGGAGCCAATCCGCCTACTAACTTATCAGCTTTGGCGGTAGATGTGTTTGAGCGATTCAGGTGCCACAGTATGATGAAGAGATGGCACGCTTGCAAATTAGTAGCGCAGGGGGGAAGAAAGCTGGACACGGATTCGATGGTGTTGTGTCTTCTGGGAGGGTGGCCCCTAAAATAAAGCCCGTAAGCTAGTTAAAAAGGCCACGAAAAGTGGGCAAGTCCCTAACCAAAGCACGCTGCAGGTTCGCCTAATCCCCCGCTGCTTTAGGGGCTGTTGCGCCAAAGCTGGGCCAGGCTGTGAGCCAAAGCAGCCCAGCCGCCCACCATTCAAAATGTGCCTAAGCGTCCCATCGAAGCGTCAGTTTGCAGGCACTTCCAGTGCCGCCTAACCAAACCCTCTCGGGGGAATTCATGACACCCCAAAAAGTCTAACGAAACCTGCCATCGTGAGTACATGCAGCGCCAGTTTATTGATGGATACTCCCTCTGACTGAGCACGTAGGTTTCTGAAAATGTTTTGAATCTAAGCGATTGTACATCGCGCTGTCTCTTCTTTGTATGTCTTTAAATTATTCCCATGCCCTTCGTGTGGGATGGGAGTTTGAGGTAATCTCTTCTGAGCACGGAACATCAGTCAAAATCTATCCCGGAAACCAAGGACTGCAACTCTGCTGGATCATTTTCTCGTGCTGTCCATGACATACAAGTCCTGACGCTATATCTAACCGGATCCTTTGTCCAGTGCTTGTCCATTGTCACTCATGGCTTTCAAGGGAACCAGCTTTCTTAGCAATTTCTTCCGGCTAGAGAGCTCCAAGAGAGCATGCCATCTCAGAAGTTTTCAAAGGCCCTCTAATTGCTTCTATGTTCTGAAAAACATCAACTGCTCGATCTAGTTTCACTGAACCAATGTTCTGTCATGATTCAGTTCAGCGTCAGAAATCTTAACTTATTTCCGTTGGATACAGAGATATGGCTTAGCTGATATGAGACAGTTGATTGGAACGTACTATGTACCTACATACATATCATATCTGTGAAAACTGACTTGCTACGACAGAGAAAGAGTCTGCTCTTTCAGCATCCCAGAGTCAAGCGAATAATACTGTCCACAGTGTCAGATTAGTTGCGAGAGCATCCTGTTTTCGCAACAAGTTCAGCAGGGCATTCCACTTGGATCGAAGTCGACGCACCAAAAATTAGCCACATGTTTCAGTCATTTCGCAGAAGGGGGGAACAGAATTATTACAATATAAGGGAAACTCACGTCTGGTTGTCCGAGTTTTGGAACCAGTCGAAGCGCCATTCGCATCCCGGCTGGAGAGGTGCAGGAAGCTCATAGCAGGTATTCTCCCGGATCCCGCCATATCGGTCATCCCAGCCATCTGGGGGCGTGTCCCATTTGGTTGTGCAGCCGTTGAAAATACCAACGCCACCGCCAGGTATCTGGGAAGAGAAAAACTCGTCAGTCTGCGGCCCGATCACCAACGATTGCAGGGAACGTAGGGCATACAGCGATATCGAAATGATTGCTTCCAAGATCACCGCCCGTATTTGTCGCCTGAACAACCATTTTTTCCCCTGTGCAGGCCCGCTGGTGAAAGTCAACTCATAGCAGGTGCAACACCAGTCCGATTCGGTTTGGCCAGCAATCCTGACAGCTGCGAATCCGTACGCAAGCTTTTCGTCAACGGCCCATGGCGATTGACTCGAACACATGAATGCGGATCCGCTCTCCTCACAGCCAGATACCGCCAATGGGTCTGAGAGAAGAGAGTCATTTATGTCGCAGGTGGTTACTGGTGCAGTGACGGGGCCTTTTTCAGGCCAGGCGCAGCTACATGTCGCTTAAATCAGTACCAATTCCATCAATTGGTCTCGAAAAGGAAATGTCTCATCACACCTTGGCTTGCAGCAATCCCAGTAACGGGTAGTCGAACCTGACCCTGAGACTTAGGCAGAAGCACCTGATGCTGCTGCACCCCGCAGGGTCACCAGCGCCATGACCTTTACTTTCGAAGCCATGTTGTCAATGCACAGTTATAGTTCACCTTTCCTCACAAGAGTCAGTGGTTTTTGATCGAGCAAAGAGAGGTCGTTCACACGGAGAGAAAGGAAAACGGTGAAGAACGTCTTATTTATACTCACAGACCCCGAAACAGTGCCAGGGCAAGGGAAGCCCAGAAAGGGATCTTCGTTCTGAAACACGCCTTGAGTACTGTGGTGCCACTTCTTTCCGTCTGCCCCGTCGTAGCGCGTGTAAAGTAGCTGTTGAAATCCCCCTTAAATAAGTCTCAGCATTTTGGTGGTGGGATATTGGAGCGGAAACCCGAGATCTTCGGTAGGGTGCTTGAAACCTGCATGCCCAGCCGCGTTGTCAACAATCTGGAAGCCGTTCCCGGGCCGGCAGGCTGGTTTCATTTCCGTGACGAACTTGAAGTGTTTCAAGAATCTAAATAACAGTTTGTCTTCCAATTTGCACGCGAGCATGTTCCTCAGAATGTTCTATTGACCTGCGAACCCGTCACTCCTACGACCCTCTGGAATTGAAGAATGCTTTTGCAATGATCAATGCCATTGGCACTTCTGTCATCGTAATGTAGACAAAGGAGTCTCTGTTAATGTTGAATTAAGACAACCCGGAGAAGATAGATGCCAAATAGCACAGGCAGGAGACCGCGTGGCCAACTCTCCCGGGATTGGTCTGTTCCTCTATAAATACAATGATTTGTCAAAACCCATCATCGAGGTTACGGGTCTCGGAACAAAGCTCTAACGCACGATAAGAAAAGGTCTCTAGAACTTGTACACCTGATCCTTGCTGTATCCAAGCTCCTTCAGAATACCAGTGAGTTCACCTTGGTCCTTGGGGCTAGCCTTCCCACCGCTGACAGCCTTGTACATGCCAGGAGGACCGCAAACAAAGATCTTGATGTTCGGTGTCTTTGGCTCTGGAAGGACAGTCTTCAGCAATTCCTTTGTCACATATCCTGTACCCTGAGGCCACTCCGCTGGAGGCTTGTCAAGTAGATAAAACGCGCGGAATCGCTGAGGGTAAGTGTTCTCAATCTCTTCGAGCTCTTTCTTCAGGAGGATATCCTTCTCCGAGACGTTGCCGAAGACCAGGGTCACCTTTGTCTTGTCCTCAGGGTTGCTGAAGATCTTGCGGATTAGCTGCCACATTGGAGTAATGCCAGTGCCACCAGCGATCAAGCAAATATGGTCATGCTTGTTAGGCTCCCACGGGTACTTTGGAATGGGGCCTTTAAATTCGAGCCGTTGCCCGACAGCCATGTTGTGGAGATGCGTGGACATTGGGCCACCTTCGTAGCGCTTGACCAGAAGCTCGAGGTAACCAGGTTGGTCTGTGAGACGTCAGAGAACCGTGCTTGAAGGGAGAGGGAAAATGGGTTTTGACGTTATGACGGACATACCTTCGTCGCTGATGGGAGTGTATGGGCGAATGGTAGGTTTCTCGTCAGCAGGGCTCTTGTATTTCGTCAAGAGGGCAGCTTGAGATCCAACAAGGAGTTAGCAATCGTTCGGTCAGTAAACGAGTAAAAAACATACATGCAATGTGCAGTCCTGACACACTGTCCTTATCAGGAAATTCGAAACGGAGTTTCCTGACATTGTGGCTCACGTTCTCAATGGCAGCCAGCTTCAAGTCAACCCATCCTTGATCTCCACCAGTAAAGACCTTGCTGCGCTCCTTGGGCACGGCCTTTTCGGAGCTTTGCTGCTGCCAGAAGTATAATCCACCCGCAGCTGTAAGAGCAATAGCGCCATACAACGGTGCTCGCGAAGATTTTTGGGGGGCTTCGGAGGAGTATTTTCTAACGCTCTGCCGCAGAGTCGGTTAGCAAGAAACCATTCCGTCTCGTTGAGCTGAGTTTCGTTGAGGAGAGTAAAAGAGCATTGCATACCTGGCCCAAAGGCCGCGAGATTCTGAACACACGTTGAGCGAACATTTTAGATGGCAAATTTATTTCCAATTGCGATTGAGTTCTGCTCCGGGGTGGTGAGGTCAAAACGAACAGTTCATGTCCCAATAATGCTGACAAAACCGGCTGATGGTGTGCGGGCCGATGACGTTACACTCAAAAACAATACCGTTCATGTTATCCCCGACACATTGTAACAAAATAACACACTACGCCGAAAGAATCGTAACTTTTTAGACCCGGCTGAGAATGCTATACCTTGTTTCGTCCCTCATCTGAGCCTCTACGATTAACTGAAACAGTCTCGGAGAATGAAGAGCACACTGTAGTCGTAAATCATCTACATTCGAGAAACCGCATCCATTCCTGATAATAGCGACATAAACCGGGATATCGGACCTCCCCGAAAAAAAAGTTTCGAGAGAATAGATTGAATGCTTGGCCCCATAAGCTAGATGACAGCCAGATGGCACTAGACGCCGTGACATAGGTATCTTCTGCTACACGAGGAGCCTTCGTGTGCGCGCCATGGACAATACTGGCTTGACGCAGCCGACCCACTTAATCCCAACGATCCACCGAATCAACTCCTTAAAACCATTTATGCGAAAGTAGAGGGTCTCTTTGAGACGAAGAGGGCCTTGTTCGGAGCAGAACGGTGAGGAAGAGGGAATTTCAAGTCCTTAGTGAGGAGCTGCTTGATGTAAGGGCGGCGGATCAGGTTCTTGTCCTCAATCTCGACGACTTTGAGGATCTGATAAATCTGTCAACGCTCTGCACAAAGATATGCACATAGAGAAAAATTTGGAGTCAATCCTTACGTGGATAGAACCGAATCTGGCACGGTGACGAGCAGCCATATCCTGGTACAGAGCCTCAACAGCAGCAGTGCGCGTCAACTCCCGGAACTCCTTGTACATGTTGTGGGTCCCAGAGCGGGAGTCGTAACGAAGCCAGATACCGAAGTTCTTGACCTTCAGTGGCCGCTTCTCGTGGATCTAAAGCAAACCATAGCAATGCATCTTAGTATCCCATCAAAATGCCACAAAACGATTCCGACTGAACATTCGGCAACATACCAGGTTGATGCTGACAATCTCGCCATTGCCCTTCTTAACCTTGCGGAGCTTCGTCAAGAAGTACCAGAATCGCGACTTCGCAACCACAGTATTAGGGGCGAAGATCCGCATGCGATACAGCTTGGGGGTAGGATTGGCCTCAGTGGGCAGATGGCGCCCGATGACCTGGTATTCGTTGAGACGCCCTGAGATCACAACCTGTTAGAATCCGACTGTCCATGCCAAGCTGCATTGGTCCATCTCTCGCGAGAAAAAGGCTTTAAACGTCGACGAGCCGATAAATCGGAGAAATTGAAACAGGTTGGGCATTGAAAGGCCCTATACACGAATGCAAACGTCGCCAAAATTGTTGAAACGACAAAGCTCTGAGAAAAACCATTTATCACCCGATCTTTATTGCCGGGACAACTTGATTCTATGCGCGGGAGGTAGGCCACGGAATTTCGACAAATTTCGATCGAGAAATGCGACTGGCTTCACAAGGAGATTGCACTTACCCATCTGGAGTGAAACTGTCAGTATTTCCTCTCAAAGCCCACAAGGCAAGGGCACTTACTTTGCTTGAGATTGTGGAGTTGGCTGATTAGGGTGTACCGTCGTCGTCGTCGCCGACTGTCGAGAATCAAGAGCATCGACTTTTGTTGTGCTAGGGCTGTGGGTTTCGCTTAACCAAGCAGAGACTCGGGGGCTAGCCTTTTTGGGGGTGGTGTGCCAAGACCAGTCCCTCAGAAGCGTGTTGGATTGGTGTTTGCGCTCGCCCTATCAGAGCCAGAACGATCACTTATCACTCTTCAGCGAGACCTCAAGCTTTGACATAATGCTTCATATATAACTTATATAGTTACTATGAAATAATGCGTTAGCCCTTCGTATGAAATCTGAATATTGCTCTGCGATACGCTCTTGCAGGTGATGATATAGACGCCAGGATTCTCTGGGTCACTTTGCGCTGCTGCCGCCCGGCAAAGGACGATGACCGAAGAGCTGCCGT